>JACDNR010000079.1:0-28432 GCA_013421045.1 Propylea japonica | reverse complement strand
GTATATAACTGGTAACGTCAAGGCAGATGAACTGGCTAGGCGGGGAGCCAGATTAGCATTGTTGGTCCGGAGCCTGCGCTGCCAATCTGTCGCACATCTGTCAGAAGTTTCTCCAGGAACTGGCTGAACAGGGAATTTTCCTCGGAATGGAGCGCAGGGGTGGGCCTGAGGTGGTCGAGGATTCTCATTGAAAGATCGTCCTCGCGATCTGGGGTCAATAGACTTCTTTGTGAGAGGAGGAAAACTCGGTCTGGTGACTGGTGCATGACTGGTCACCTGTTTAACAAACATTTGAAGAGAATGGGATTGACGAGCTGCTCCCTATGCCGGTGGTGCAGGAGTATGATGATGAAACGGTTGAGCATATTTTGTTCAACTGTGGGAAACTTACTGAGTTAAGATCAACACACCTAGGAAATCAAACATCTTCTATTCCTATGGTGAGAGGGACCACTCTGGCAGGCTCGCGACATTTCTGTCTTCGTGTGAGGAGCTGAGTCTCTATAGAACGATGCGGGTGAACAATGGGCCACTGGGCCTCAGTTCGGCCGGAAAGGCGGCGCACAGAGATAGAGAAGAACATCACACAAAGCTAGAGAGCCACACAAACACTTTGCTACAACCACTGACACAATTGCAGAGGCGACTTAAAAGATGGCCAGCAGATTTGGAGGAAATTTAAAGAGAACTTGTCACTGGACAGGACCTCATCAAGACATTTAGGAGCATTCAGCTCTGAGGTCATCGAATAAGCTTATAGAATGTACTTTTTCTGATTGCTTGTAATTACTGTTATAATAAAAAAAATATTCTGTAAAGATGGTATGAAACCTGATGCGGACAGAGTAAAGGCAATAAATATTACAATTGCACCTCTGTGCAATTTATTGAGAAAAAATATTGAATTTAAATGGGAACACACAGAAGCATTGAATAAATTAAGAAATATTATAGCTAGTGATGTGGCATTGAGTAATTTTGATGAAAAAAGCAAAATAGAAATTCGAACGGATGCTTCTCAAAAATTATAGGTAGCTGCTTATTACAAAATGGAAAGCCAGTTTATAAGGCTTCCAGGTCAATGAAAGATTCAGAAAGAAATTTCAGTCAAATCGAGAAAGAAATGTGGTTTATTGTGTACGAAAGTTTCATAATTCATATATATGGAAGAAAAAAAACCATTTTTACGGATCACAAACCTTTAGTTAGTATAATAAAGAAAGAGATAACTTAAATTGCGTCAGTTAGATTGCAAAGAATGAGAATCAAGCTGTTAAAGTATATGATATAGATTTGATATACTTACCATGTATCTAGCAGATTTGTATTCCAGATCATTTTGTGAAGACAAAGTTGAAGATGATAAAGAACTTACCGAAGTAGTCCATGTAATAAGCAAATATTTTAATATTTCAGATGAAAAAAGAAAGGAATTTCAAAGTGACAAACAGTTATGAATCGTTGTGAAAATTATTTTATTATGTGAAGAATGGATGGCCCACATCTATTTAAAGTTCAACTTTAAATTTAAGAGCTTATTGGCCACATAAAGCGAATATTCAAATAATTGATGGATTTTTGTTTACAGATGACAGAGTAATTGTTCCAAAAAGTTTTTGCATAAAGTTCACTTTGGGATTACTAAAACATTTTTAAAAGCTACGAATAATATGTATTGACCTAACATGGCTCAAGATATTCAAAATTATATATACAAATGTAAAATGTGTGAAATGTATTGACGGGGAAGATGTATGTAGTGTATGTTAGCTATCTAGTTATTTATATGTTAGTATAGTGGTAGACGGTAGTAACTCTCAACTTTCGACGTCACCATTGCTACCAACAGTCTTCTAGTTACTACCACTATACTAACATATAAATACCTAGATAACTAACATACAACATCTCCACCGTCAATAGATTTGGAAATCTCTAAACCTATTAGGTATCTGATGTATCCTGCTAGGCCTGGGTTCAATGTTATGATTCTCATTGCCCTGATCAACCTCGCTCCTAATTTCTGGCTCACTATGCAAATTGTTATTCTGTTGACCACATTCAGCATCTGAAACACAATAATTTATCAGATTTTCTGATTTATTTTATATGTACTGTAAACTGTAATGAAGTTCGATTTTGCAGAATAAATATCATACTTTATTCTAGATATTTTTTGTCTTCTGTGATTTAATGAATATGGTCAGTTTATAATTACTAATTTTGAAAATTGGTTTTTGTATAAGCAGTATTCGTGTTATGTTTGTTGATGTTTTAGAGTACAGAAATCTGGTAAAATCATGATAGTGAAGAAAATGATGATGAAAGCCCTAATGTAAAGTCAGAAAGAAGTTTTTGCGCACTTGTTTATATCTTCTTCTTTTCAATATTCCAATTGAATTTTCTATGGTTCTGTTTACACTATGGTCACAAAATTTGCATGAGGCTTATTATCAGCATCTTGCATATGGCCGCAACATTTCATTTCGATGGGTTTCGTTTTGTCCGGGATATTGAAGAACAATAATTTGAATGGCTATATTTTATGGAAACCCTGTACGATTTGGCTGATTAACGAACTTAACCGAGCAATTTGGAAACCGACCTCACCCTGAAAATTTCAAGTCTCTAGGACAATTCCGAAAGTTATTGTGCTAACGGCCAGTCGGCCCCACGAACAGAATTGAATTTGACCACGAATTCGTCATAAGGGAGTAGAACCCTATCGTTTGAGACCTTTTTCGGATCAAATTTCGAAAATTACAGACATTTGGCAAAACGATATAGCACTCGTTTAAGGAGAACCAGCGTTAAAAAAGTGAAAAGAATAATACACAGAACATAAAATAAAGTATAATAATAAAATAAATCAATACCGGACCTAGGTTCGTACCCACGAGTGCCAGCTTCTACCAGACGACATCTACTTATAGAAAACGGCCGTAAGTCTCAAGACTTACAGACATCTATTTACACAAAACTACTACATATGAATGTTGGAAGCAATGTCACAGAGATCCTTCAGACCCAGACCAGTATTACGGAACAGAATTTTCATTTTTTTTTAAAATATAATGATAATTTCTACCGAATTCAGAACAAATATACACGTTTAGAGAAATTAATAAAATTCACGATGGAAAAACATATATTGGACATTATTCCTACTTCTTAGTTTGGTTTCAGAAACAAAAAATCAACTACACATCCATTGGCTATTTTGGTGTCAAACACACAAAATGCGAAATTGAAAAATTATAAATCAGCAGTCTTGACATCGAAAAGGCTTTTGATAGCATATGGCATAGGGGTCTAATCTACAAACTTGCTAAAATTAACTTGCCAAGGTACCTGATGATACATATTGTAATGAAGTTCGATTTTCCGGAATAATAATCGTACTCCATTCTTGTTATTTTTATAGTTCATTTTTCATTGTCGAGTTTTAGTTTAGCGTCAGTAAGTAGAAGGAATCAGGTCCAGATAAAATTCAGACACCATTGTTTTGTCTAATTTCTGATTGCGTGCGAATCGCGCGAATCGGTACCTTATTATCGGGTATAAATTTTCGCGAGTTTCTGATTTCGAATTGTCCATCAGTGCCCTGAGAGGTGGTCAATTCGATATCTCGTTTAATATCTGTCCTGTTTCTGCTCGTATACACTCTGCTAAAGAGAGTTCGGAAAGTCCAGTAACCTATCATTCAAGGCGTGTAAATCCTTGGATAGGAGACTGGAGGTTTCGTTGAATCGTCTGACGGACTTGTGTGCAAACTGCAGCGGCTGATGGCCATTTAATTTTTCTCACCACAAACCTTGATCGAATAACCCCGATTCCGTTCGAACCGAAGCTGAGATAACATACAGAATAAATACAGAACAGACAGAAATCTAGGTAGGTGTTACCGTTAATTCTTTTTGATTGTGAATATTTTCTGATTGCGATTATTTTACCCTAACACTAGGAAATCGCAATATATCATTTTCCATCATAAATTTTCACAAACATCGCCCACCATAAAAATAAAAGGAATGATCAAAAAACCAGCAGCGGAAAAAATACCTGGGAGTGGAAGTTGACAATAAAATGAATTTCAACAGGTATACAAAATTAATTTAGAAGAGGACAATATCTAGAGCTAAAACATTTACAAAATTAATGGTCAAGAATAAAGGAATAAGTAGACAAAACGCAGTGAAAATATACAGAACAATATGCGTACCTATCCTGGAGTGTGCTCATCCAATCTTCTTCAATTGTAGACAACCAGCTCTATACAATTAAAAAACAGCAGAACACACGTCACTTCGTACAATAACAAAAATTAGACACCCTAGAAATACACTGCACAATCCTTCCAACCATCGATAGAGGAAAGACTCAAAAAACAAAAAAATTTATAGCCGTCTGAAGAACTCGCAGGACATCTTGGAACACTTCCATCGCGAACGGATCCTCCATGCAGCCAGAAACTACCCACCCAAATCACTGATAATGACACTTCACACTGGAGGAACAAGAGGAAGTTGAGGAGAGATTCCACCATCAAGAAATTGAAATGTTTTTATTAAATGTCATTGCAAATGTAAGTGTGTATAGTCCGTTCACTAAAGGTTGAGCCGTCGGTTGGCCATGGAAATTTGGCATATTCCACTGTGTATATTAAAATTTTAGGTTATGTTAATTATGTTCTTGTCAGATTGATACGCAATGTTGCATAGAGTTCTCTGATAACTCGCAAGCTCGTCGGACGAGGCCGGGTACATTGGGCAACGTTGACTTTATTTTAAGTTATGACAGTAAATACTGCCAACTTCAGATAAATAAACAAATGCCTACTATGCGCTCAAACTTTCGTGAACGGACTATATATGTTTTTTTTAATTACTGTAGAAACAAATTGGCTGAAGAACCTTAGGTCGATGGCCTTTTGCGTAAGCAAATAAGTACTGTTATTATTATTATTATGCACGTCTGTCTCTTAGTTCTAAATGTCGAGTTTGATATTGATTGGATTTAATTTCGCTAACTACTGTCAAATTCATCTAGTGTCCTTATATCTCGCATTTCTCTTGAATTCTCTTACAAAAGTTAATTACATACATGAGTTACCTCGCACAAGAGGAAAGTAAAGTGGTATGGTAAATAATAATAACCACTCGCCATTCAACTGAAGATTCTGCAGTCTGAATCAATTCCATACTATAAATATCAGCCTGAAGTAATATTGAAGAACAATCATTACAGGCTATACTGGGACCGTACAGTACTAACGAACTTAACAGTCCAGATATAATTCTAGTGAAGAAAAAGGAGAGGAGAGCAATCCTTATAGACGTAGCCATCCCAAATAAAAATAATCTACGTCAGAAATACTCTGAGAAAATAGCGAAATATCGAGAGCTCGAACTTCAGATCAGAAGGCAGAGAAGAATGTGCAGTACCAGAACCATTCCTATTTTGATATAAACCATACAGAAATTATTCCTAAAAATCTCAAATCCAACCTCGAGGAGCTAAATCTAAATGAAAACCTTTACAAAGTGATCCAAAAGCAGTACCCATTAGTACTGCTAGAAGTTTGTAGGTCACGATGGACACCAGAAACATTGCAAGACCGACTAAGTACCAGGACATCAACCGAGAAATCCAGGACCAAGCAACGAAGACCTCAGAGCTCAATCCCCCTGATACTTGCTATCCGGGATGAGTGAATGTTCCCCTTAGTAGGGTGTGTGATAGCCGATCGCTAGGGGGTGTGAGAAATCACACCCTTTCTACGTTATATAGCTCTAATCAGATCGATAACAACTTTATTGAGAACACTGTGTACAAAGGCCAACAAGCATGATCCCAAATGCTGTGTTGAAAGAAAAACGATTCCAAGAACTCAAGGCGGGCAAGGCTTTGTGGACATAAAAAAAATGGCGACTGAACAGATAAACAACTTTACTTTGTAGATAAGTCAAACACATCGGACTTACATAAGATACTGATTGGAGCAGGTGGTTAACATCTCTACTACTGAGCGAGCACCCTCATGAAAACACCATACAGACGGATAGTGATAAAATTCAAAGATAGAGAGAAAAGCCCCTGCATGGAAGACACCTGAACGAGGTCACCCAGGAACATGTCGACATTCCTGCGTCGAACTACTGGCTGACTTCTGGAAGATTTCTGAACAGAAGGTTCCCTCCTTGCCATTCAAGATCAAGTAGTGCAAACTAGAAACTATCAGAAATATATCATGGAGGATAGGAGCCTCACCGACGATAGATGCCGCTACGGATGCCAAACATCAGAAACAATCCAACATATAACAGGAGTCTGCCAAATGTTTGCTAGAAATGAGTATAAGAGTCGACATGATGCAGTTTGTAAAATACTTCATCAGGAACTCGCCATCCAACTGAGATTCTGCAGTCTGAAACAATTCCAAATTATAAGAATCAGCCTGAAGTCATACTGGAGATCCACCATTACAAGCTATACTGGGATCGCACAGTACTTACAAATTCAACAGTTGCTAATAACAGGCCAGACATAATTATGTGAAGAAAAAAGAGAAGAGAGAAATATTGATAGACGAAGCCATCCCGAATAACAACAATCTACGTCAAAAATACGCTGAAAAAATATCGAAATATCAAAAGGCATGGGGAATGTCTAGTACCAGAACCATTCCCAGTCTCATATCAACCACAGGAAGTATTCCTAAGAGCCTCAAATCCAACCTCAAGGAGCTAGATTTGGATGAAAACCTTTACAAGGTAATGCCAAAAAGCAGTACTTCTCGGTACTTCTAGAACGGTAAGGAAGTTTGTAGGTCACGATGAACAGGAACAACCATGGAGGAAAACATTGCAAGACCTACCACCAGAACACTAACCCAAAAATCCAGGACCAAGCAACGAAGGACGAACAACCCAGGACCCAGGAGAAGAAGAACACCGAATACCTCAGAGCTCAATCCCCCTGATACTTGCTATCCGGGATGAGTGAATGTTCCCTTAGTAGGGATGTGTGATAGCCGATCGCTAGGGGGTGTGAGTGAGAAATCGCACTCTTTCTACGCTAATAGGCTCAAGTCGACAACTTTATTGATTCCTTAAGACATTACTTGTATGAGACAAGTCAAAAAAATAAACATGGTTAATAACTAAAAAACAATAAGAGGTATTCACTAATACTTTAATATCCCCTGCTACACAACACAAACTTTGTCGCCTTCTAAAAACAGACAAAATTCATTTATTGTAACTTTTGTATAGTTAAATATCCTGGAAAGTGGGTGAATGTTCGAATTTGCTAGTGCGATGTTTAGGTAGTGAAAGAATGTCGGCATTACGCGTACTGTAAGAGTGATGACTAGACAATTTCTCTAATGAGTCTAAATTCTGTCTGATCAAGATCAGTGACTTATGGATATGTATATAGATACATGGGACTGTTAAAATTTTATTTTTAACAAAAAGTGGCCTGCATGAGGAACTCGAGTCTAAACCTAATACCTCTTTTGGGCATTGAAAATTCTACTTACTTCGCTGGAAATTCCCCACAATAATATATTGTATGATATATGACTGTAAAACAAAGAATAGTGAAGACCAATATGATTACTCCAACTAAGATATTCGTCTATATGTAACTTTATATTCCTCAGATTAGACTGAAGTGTCAGAACAGTTGAAGGTCAAAGAATCATGACCAATATTCTTTTTACCGAAATAAATACATTGAGTTTTTTCAACATTTAATAAGAGTGCATTTTTCTGACACCAATCAATCAAGCCCTGGAGTCTTTGAGAAACTCGGAAAAACTCCATGGTGACCGATAGATTTATGAGATAGGCTAGGTGTTAAGATAAAAACTCACCTGAAGCCTTCAAAATTCGGCTTGATATTTGATCAACACCCGTGCTTTTTTATTCTTTAGATTTCTTATCGCGTCGTAAACTTCTACTTCAGTGACCGGATATAAATAAAAAGTATGCAGAGACATAGAACTAGTTGTGCAATTCTTTGAGAGCTCATCGCCATAATGGAGTTGCAATCGAGAGATAGCGAGATTAGAAAAATTCTTCCAAAAGCCTCAACCACGTTAAAAGACTCAGAGCAGATAGTATTTCCTATATTCAAGGAAAAATCAGATCGACTTCGACGCTTATGACCCGTCTCGAATCTGACAACATTCCAAATTGCTCTGTTTTTATTTTCAGATTCGAGCAGAATTTCTCATAATGAAGACTCTTTGTATTCTGAAGCAATAAGTTGTAGGCAATTTTAGCTCTTCTATATATACAGGGTGTCCGGTACCTTGTACAATTGAAGCTGGTGATAGACCAGGTCATGACTGTTCAGAATATCATAATTCACCTCATAAAAATATCACCATTTTCGAGATAATGGGCAATTTCTAAATATCTAGAAAATCGCTACCTCACCTTGTTTTTCGATTTCTTGAAAAATGTATCAAGTTCTGAAAAACTGTTTCGTACGTCTGAAAGCATCACCATCATTAATCTTCAGCAACAAGATATTTGAATTGTCTCAATTTTAGACATCACTCAAAAAACGGAGGTGAGGTAGTGATTTTCTAGATATTTGAAAATGCCCATTATCTCGAAAATGGTGATATTTTTACTGAGGTAAAAATTCTGATATTCTGAACAGTCATGACCTGTTCTATCACCAGTTTCAATATTGTACAGGTTTACCGGACAACCTGTATAGAATTAGGAGATTGGTAAAGATTGTAATGAACTTCAATTTCAAACGGAAATTGATCTCATTTTAAAATAATTTTCCAAGTTTTCATTTTAAATTCGTGAATTTTATTCCGTTCAGAATTAATTCACACAATGGAAAAAAACCGAACATTCTGCGATTGATTTTGTTTTTTCATGCAGAAAACATAGTAGAACCGTCCACAAGAACAACGCCGATCGCAGATAACGCCGTTTTTTGCATATACGTACGATAAGCCAGATTTGAAGATGTTTTACCGAGGTACTCTCCTCAAAATTTTTAACGTTTGTGCGCCTACCTTTTCCACCCCCCTCCGGAAGATTATAAAAGGCGGGGTTTCCCTCCATCGGTAATTAGTTCTGCTTTAGACGTACGGTTTTAAAAGTTTCAATAAATTTTCTAAGCGACCGTGCTGTAGCTACCAAATTTTCTGATTTTTGTTACCTTTTAGTGAGTGCTAGTGCAATCGAATTGTAGGTACCGAGCCGATTTACTACAGTCCTATTTTTAATCCTCGTTGAGTCTACCTAAAATAGCTGTTCCGTCGGATTCCGTAACATACCTTTCCTAATTTGTCCAGGTGCCTGTAGTTAGTCTGTCCTTCATGGTGTGTATACCCATGGTCAGACCGGAGGGCCCAAACGAACCACTGCTATAGTACGTTTGTCTGTACAACCGGTGCCCGTAGTTAGTCTGTCCTTCATGGTGTGTATACCCATGGTCATACCGGAGGGCTGATGCAAACCAATGCTATAGTACGTTCGACCGAATAACAATCCTGCTCTGTCCCGCTCCTTAGTGCCCGTAGTTAGTCTGTCCTTCATGGCGTGTATACCCATGGTCAGACCGGAGGGCCTAAACGAACCAATGCTGTAGCACGTTCGACATATCCCGTTCAACCCTCTAATTTAACCTGGCCAAACCCAACCTGTTTAGACGTGAAACAAGCAAAGTGGTAGACAAAGTGGTGAATTCTGGGACTGAAAGAATATCGGACAAAAATAACTGTTGTGCTCTCTTATACTGACCCCCTTTTATCCCCGTTTTACTTGGTATTATCATATATTTGAATTCACCGTTTAACTTTAACCCACCTTCTATTCTGGCTGGCTCGTACCGGGGAAATATTTGTTTCTTATGTAAGTGCTCGCGGTCAGACAAAACTGACCAATCTTATATTTTGTATTCATTTCATATAGCGCGTTATATCACTGCATGTTTGTATCACTATTTCCGCTAATTGAATAAACTGTGTGAATTGCTCTATTTCTGATTCTCTCTGTTATCGCTAACATCTTAGATAACAAAGAACTCTGTCTCTGACTAGCAGCTACCCTGGTAGGTTTGCTATTCTCCCTTATAAGAAAAAAGAATAGCTGGCGCTCGAGGTAAGTTTCGCCGAGAAAACCACGTTACAAGATACTCAAGGTTTTCCCTAGCCTGTATTACATCATTATTTACACAACATTTCTCTGAGTTATTTCGACAAATGATTTTTCTAACTGGAAAGCATTCTTTCATTAAGAATTGGATATGGTCTATAAATATCTGATAACTAGTATTTATATCACTACATTATATATATCATCAAAACGCAAATCTTGCAAATTGGATATAAAAATATCAAATTATAGTCCGAGATAATCTGAAAAGTTTTTGTAGGTGATTTGAATTCATTTGAGTCGGTCACAGAACAATAATCATTCACTGAAGACATTACATTGTGATAACATTTCACATCAGAGAATGTTCTTAGCAAAAAGTTATATAGATCTTCGGAAGTAGTGTAAGGTTTAAGGTTTGACACAAGTAGTGCTTTATATTTTTCAATACCTTCGACAGCAGAGAAACGCCCTCATAAGATCCTAAAATCAACCGGGGTTTCTTTTTCCGTCGGTTCGTGACCTTGACCCAATCACTGGTGTTCTGTTTATTTTCACTGACCTTATTTTCAGGGTCCTTATAGGCTCTATATGGCTATCTGATACAGGACAACCTGTTTCACAGTAGAAAATGATGTTTTAGTACCCCGCTTAGTTGTCATTCTCTCGCTAATACGAAAGGTTTCACGTACGGAGCTATTCGCTGACTGCTGTATACGAGAATGACACCATAATACAACATTTCTACATGATATGAAAATATTAACACAGGCAACTACTTACCTTCCTTTTTGATCGGGAACCCATAGTTCTTTTCCTCCCCAACAAAAGTTCTTGCTAGTTCATGACAGTTTAGTAAATTCTTCGACTCTTCCATTATGACTGTCTCTCCAATGAAGAGTTTGTCATCATCCTGATAGAGATCTTCACATGGTGATTGCTCATTGATGTGGAAATGATTATCTTGTTCTGCACATTCAGCATCTGCAATAGAAAACTGTATCAGTTTCTTCGATTTGTTTTATAGGTGTCATTGATTAAAAGTTTTAAAATTTACAACAAGTTTTCTTTTCAAGCAAGATAGATATCATAAGAAGACAGAACATACCATCATAATATCTATATTGCTCCTTTGCATCAATATTAAAACTAAACTAGCCGATTCAGAATGATAAAGTTCAACAGAAACGTTGTTCACGTATGCTCAAAAAAAAAAATTCAAAATGGGATCGAAATATTTAAACACAAAAACTAACCCTTCTCCTTTTTGATAGAAAATCCAGAATTTGTTTCCACCTCACCAAGAGTTCCTACTTGTTCATGAAAATTCAATAAATTCTTCGACTCTTCCTTTATAACTGTCTCTCCAATAAAGAGTTTGTCATCATTCTGATAGAGATCTTCACATGATGATTGCTCATTGATGTGCGAATGATTATCTTGTTCTGCATATTCAGCATCTGCAACAGAAAACAATATCAGTTTCTTCGATTTGTTTTATAGGTGTCATTTATTCAAAGTTTTAAAATTTACAACAAGTTTTTTTTCAGATATCGATTTGAATATATTCTGGGGGGATTCTTCTTATTTCCTTTTTTAGTTTTACTGTTAGGCAAAAATTTTTTCAAAACCAATTTGCTCCTGACAAATAAGTGCAAAGATTTTCGCAGGAGTACTTCAACTGAAAAATTCTTAATTATTTCTGTTTCAGAGACTGGAAGTGAAAACCTATAAAGTTTTTGAGAAAACAATAAAGTGAAAGCAGAGAATAATATTAATCGATGTAAATCAACCAATATTAAACTCATACTTCGGAGCTAAATTCGTCCTCGTTCGAGACAAAATGCAAGGAAGTAGTATCAATCAGAGCACCTATGAATGGCCATTTCGTCCTTATTAGGAACTCATCAGCATAGGATAGCTCTGAATGATAGAAGGTATTTCTTGGAACATACAGCGAAACGGCGTCCTCTTTAAGGTATTATCCCACACAACAATGCCATAACAGTAACACTGAAAGACACTGAATGCATGTTAAAAATACCGAAAACGCCATCTCTTGCTCCATACGAAAACCTTCCTCCATAGCATGAATCTCGAACAAAGTAGCGAAATGTTCACCATTTGTTGCCTTGACTGAAGCGTTTTTGCATATCGCAAAATTTTCTGTCTTCAGTCTACCTTAAAGAGGACAGCGTTTCGCTGTATGTTCCAAGAAATACCTTCTATCATTCAGAGCTATCCTATGCTGATGAGTTCCTAATAAGGACGAAATGGCCATTCATAGGTGCTCTGATTGATACTACTTCCTTGCATTTTGTCTCGAACGAGGACGAATTTAGCTCCGAAGTATGAGTTTAATATTGGTTGATTTACATCGATTAATATTATTCTCTGCTTTCACTTTATTGTTTTTCAATATTCGTGGCGATGTACGCGTTAAACCTTTTATTCTATTATTTTTGAGAAAAGTTTTCTTTTCAAGCAAAACATACTATCTTAATATACAAGGTGAGTCTTGGACTTGTACATATATTTAACCGTAGATTCCTGAGGTCAAAAGAAAACACTTTTTTCCTCCACCATTTTTTCCGATTCGGCCTGGCTGAAAAGATACAGGCTGTTGAAAATCCATGAAAAACATAAATTTTCAGTAATATCTCGCAAACGATTTCTTCAAATGAAATGATTTTTGGAACATAGTTTTTCATGAATATGATTAATCTTTCCCGAATACAAAATTCCGAGTAATTCAATGTTGAAAGAAAAAAAATCTTAGAAATTCGAAAAATTGGATACTTTGGCTGAATGCAACTCTGTCGAAAATATTCACAAAATTCAATTTTCCCTATGTGGTCACTTTGACAAATTTCAAGAATAATTCGAGAATATGTTATCTGGAATGATGGAATGGTAAGAGAACTAGCGGATTTTCTTTGAAAATGGGGTTACAATGAATGAGCTCACATTATACTTCTTCAGTGTAAACCCTTTATTTAAACATAAAAACTTACCCTTCTCCTTTTTAATAGAAAATCCCAAATTTGTTCCCACCCTACCAAAAATTTCTGCTTGTTCATGAAAATTTAATAAATTCTTCGACTCTTCCATTATAACAGTATCTCCAATAAAAAGTTTGTCATCATCTTGATAGGGATCTTCACATTCTGCTTGCTCATATATGTGCAAATTATTATCTTGCTTTGCACTTTCATCATCTGCGACAAAATATTTAATAAGTTTCTCTATAATTTGTTTCATTGGGCAAAACTAGTATACAAATCATCAAACAAAATACATAACATATTTTTATCATATCTATTTCTTCTCTTCATTAATACTCACACTTAACTAGCCTTATTTATATTATGAAATTCTACAGAGCAGTTGTTCACATGTATAATAAAGATCGAATAAAAACAGCCAAAACGATATAATTCAATCAACTTCTTTATTAATCGCTGGATTAATAAAGGAGTTGATTACAAGATTTCTCCGTCGACTGCATTATGAATCCAGAAATCCAGGTCCAATCTTAGTGTCAAAATGTATGTAAAACACGAAACCACAACCCGCCGATTTTGACACCGAATATGAGAACAAATCCACCATGAAACCACAACTGACCGATTTTTGACACCGAATATGAGAACAAATACACCATGAAACCACATTTCGCCGATTTTTGACACTGAATATGAGAACAAATAAACCATCAAACCACAACTCACCGATTTTGACACCGAATATTATATAATAATAATTATTCAAAGCTTATATGTAATTTCATTCATATCGTAAATACGTTCCGATTAACAACAAATCCACAATTAAACCACAACTTGCCGATTTTTGACACCGAATATGAGAACAAATCCAACATGAAACCACATCTCGCCGATTTTTGACACCGAATATGACAACAAATAACACCATAAACAACACACTGCCGATTTTGACACCGAATATGAGAACAAACCCAACATTGAAACCACATCTCGCCGATTTTTGACACCGAATATGACAACAAATCCACCATGAAACACAACTTGCCGATTTTTGACACCGAATATGAGAACAAATCCAACATGAAACCACATCTCGCCGATTTTTGACACCGAATATGAGAACAAATAAACCATGAAACCAACAACTCACCGATTTTGACACCGAAATTATATATAAAAATTCAAAGCTTATATGTAATTTCATCATATCGTAAATACGTTCCGATTAACAACAAATCCACCATTGAAACCACAACTTGCCGATTTTTGACACCGAATATGAGAACAAATCCACCATGAAACCACATCTCGCCGATTTTTGACACCGAATATGAGAACAAACAAACCATCAAACCACAACTCAGCGATTTCGACACCGAATATGAGAACAAATCCACCATGAAACCACAACTGACCGATTTTTGACACCGAATATGAGAACAAATCCACCATGAAACCACATCTCGCCGATTTTTGACACCGAATATGAGAACAAATAAACCATCAAACCACAATTCAGCGATTTCGACACCGAATATGACAACAAATCCACCATGAAACCACAACTGACCGATTTTTGACACCGAATATGAGAACAAATCCACCATGAAACCACAACTGACCGATTTTTGACACCGAATATGAGAACAAATCCACCATGAAACCACATCTTGCGATTTTTGACACCGAATATGAGAACAAATCCACCATGAAACCACATCTTGCCGATTTTTGACACCGAATATGAGAACAAATGAACCATCAAACCACAACTCAGCGATTTCGACACCGAATATGAGAACAAATCCACCATGAAACCACAACTGACCGATTTTTGACACCGAATATGAGAACAAATCCACCATGAAACCACATCTTGCCGATTTTTGACACCGAATATGAGAACAAATCCACCATGAAACCACATCTTGCCGATTTTTGACACCGAATATGAGAAACAAATGAACCATCAAACCACAACTCAGCGATTTCGACACCGAATATGAGAACAAATCCACCATGAAACCACAACTGACCGATTTTTGACACCGAATATGAGAACAAATCCACCATGAAACCACATCTTGCCGATTTTTGACACCGAATATGAGAACAAATCCACCATGAAACCACATCTTGCCGATTTTTGACACCGAATATGAGAACAAATCCACCATGAAACCACATCTTGCCGATTTTTGACACCGAATATGAGAACAAATCCACCATGAAACCACATCTTGCCGATTTTGACACCGAATATGAGAACAAATCCACCATGAAACCACATCTTGCCGATTTTTGACACCGAATATGAGAACAAATCCACCATGAAACCACAACTGACCGATTTTTGACACCGAATATGAGAACAAATCCACCATGAAACCACATCTTGCCGATTTTTGACACCGAATATGAGAACAAATCCACCATGAAACCACATCTTGCCGATTTTTGACACCGAATATGAGAACAAATCCACCATGAAACCACATCTTGCCGATTTTTGACACCGAATATGAGAACAAATAAACCATCAAACCACAACTTAGCGATTTCGACACCGAATATGAGAACAAATCCACCATGAAACCACAACTGACCGATTCTTGACACCGAATATGAGAACAAATCCACCATGAAACCACATCTCGCCGATTTTTGACACCGAATATGAGAACAAATAAACTATCAGACCACAACTCAGCGATTTCGACACCGAATATGAGAACAAATCCACCATGAAACCACAACTGACCGATTTTTGACACCGAATATGAGAACAAATCCACCATGAAACCACATCTCGCCGATTTTTGACACCGAATATGAGAACAAATAAACCATCAAACCACAACTGGTAAATATTTAGATAACGGTGACCAGCAGATATCGACCAGATTTTGGTGTCATTGTATTCGTTTAAGCCTCCTGAACAACATTAGTGAAACCAACAGGTGGCGGTCTGTCTTAGTTTAGAAGATATGGGGCCCCAAAGTTCCAAAAATGTTCCATCTTCACGTCACTTTTTCCACTATAAAAACACAAAAACACTGCTCCAATATGGTCTATTAATCACCCTTAAACATTCACTTAACGATTCGAATAGTTTAATTTCAGATAAATTTAATAATTAACGCAAAAACATCGAAATTCTAGACGTACCACGTAACCACTCTTTCGGGGGAAAGCGCGCCGTTCTGCAAGGTAAGTTTGGCACCGCCGCATATTATTTTTTCGGAAGTGACATGTGAAACGATGGCGGGAACTGGTAGGCATATGAATTTGAAAAAGCTGTTTTAGAATCAGCTGATCGGAAATTGGTTTTTAATCTGATTCAATTAACCGAGAATAGGTTCATACAATACAATGTAATATTCTGTACGTACATTACCATCATTCATAAATTAATATCTGATTGGACTTAATTTTAACTATTATAAGGATATGATATAATATATCAGATCA
Source organism: Propylea japonica (assembly GCA_013421045.1). Lineage (NCBI taxonomy): Eukaryota > Metazoa > Arthropoda > Insecta > Coleoptera > Coccinellidae > Propylea > Propylea japonica. The sequence continues at coordinate 11,820 of JACDNR010000079.1, read as the reverse complement.
ATAAAATACTTTTTGTTGTTGTATTTTGTTGATCTGAGTATAATATCAATAACTATTATGTGTCTGAATGTATATTTTTAGAAGTTTCTGATGGTATAGACATATTCGTATAAAATGATGATATTGCCCGAGAAAATCGAAAAATAATATCGTTCAAGTGTCACATTTTTTTCAGTTAAAAATAAGTGTTTTTGAGTTATTGCAACTTTTATAAATACTTGGCACTGTTCCTATCTTAGCTAACCTAACCTAACCTTAAGTAATCTATTTCTAGCAACAGTTATTGGCACTGTTGCAGCAACAGTGCCAATAACTTATTAGTAGGTTAGGTTAGCTAAGTTAGGAACAGTGCCAAGTATTTATAAAAGTTGCAATCACTCAATAACACTTATTTTTCAAAAAAAAATCTGACACTTGAACGATTTATAGATATTATTTTTCGATTTTCTCAGGAAATATTTATTTGCCTGTGCTCAAATTAAAACTGTGGCATCACAACATCATAACGAAACAATATGCCAAATATTTTGAAAATCGGTAACTTTGTAAACTAGATATTTGCCCGCTTTTCCATGGACTTTAGTAACCTAAATTAAAATTAAATATCCTTTATAAAGTATGCAGATAGCGACATACCCAATACGATACTTCAAATTAAGATCAACCAAATAAAATATGTATAAGTAATCATAAAATAATATATCGATATCCTGATTTATTTATTTCCTATTATAAACAGTTTCCAATCAGCTGTTTCAATTATCGCGCTAATGCCCGATTGCACCGTTCGTCTAAGCAAGGTTTAAGCCCTTAAGTGACGTTTATTCCATTGATGAAACGTCATTTCAGGGCTTAAACGTTGCTTAGACGAACGGTGCAATCGGGTATAAGGAACGTAATTCTGCTATCATTTTATATGACATTTGGCGAATCGTGCGCACAGATCAACAAACCCCTAATCTTTGAAAGTGCGGTAGTGCCAAACTTACCTTGCAGAATGGCGCGCTTTCCCTCGAAAGTGTGGTTACGTGGTACCTCTAGAATTTCGATGTTTTGCGTTAATTATTAAATTTACCTGAAATGAAACTATTCGAATCGTTATGTGAATATTCGAGGATGATTAATAGACCATATTGGAGCAGTGTTTTTGTGTTTTTATAGTGGAAAAAGTGACGTGAAGATGGAACATTTTTGGAACTTGGGGGCCCATATCTTCTAAACTAAGACAGACCGCCACCTGTTGGTTACACTAATGTTGTTCAGGAAGACTCAATGAATACAATGACACCAAAATCTGGTCTATATCTGCTGGTCACCGTTATCTAAATATTTACCCCACAACTTAGCGATTTCGACACCGAATATGAGAACAAATCCACCATGAAACCACAACTGACCGATTTTTGACACCGAATATGAGAACAAATCCACCATGAAACCACATCTTGCCGATTTTTGACACCGAATATGAGAACAAATCCACCATGAAACCACATCTTGCCGATTTTTGACACCGAATATGAGAACAAATCCACCATGAAACCACATCTTGCCGATTTTTGACACCGAATATGAGAACAAATCCACCATGAAACCACATCTTGCCGATTTTTAACACCGAATATGAGAACAAATAAACCATCAAACCACAACTTAGCCATTTCGACACCGAATATGAGAACAAATCCACCATGAAACCACAACTGACCGATTTTTGACACCGAATATGAGAACAAATCCACCATGAAACCACCTCTCGCCGATTTTTGACACCGAATATGAGAACAAATAAACCATCAAACCACAACTCAGCGATTTCGACACCGAATATGAGAACAAATCCACCATGAAACCACAACTGATCGATTTTTGACACCGAATATGAGAACAAATCTACCATGAAAACCACATCTTGCCGATTTTTGACACCGAATATGAGAACAAATCCACCATGAAACCACATCTTGCCGATTTTTGACACCGAATATGAGAACAAATAAACCATCAAACCACAACTTAGCCATTTCGACACCGAATATGAGAACAAATCCACCATGAAACCACAACTGACCGATTTTTGACACCGAATATGAGAACAAATCCACCATGAAACCACCTCTCGCCGATTTTTGACACCGAATATGAGAACAAATAAACCATCAAACCACAACTCAGCGATTTCGACACCGAATATGAGAACAAATCCACCATGAAACCACAACTGATCGATTTTTGACACCGAATATGAGAACAAATCCACCATAAAACCACATCTCGCCGATTTTTGACACCGAATATGAGAACAAATAAACCATCAAACCACAACTCAGCGATTTCGACACCGAATATGAGAACAAATCCACCATGAAACCACAACTGACCGATTTTTGACACCGAATATGAGAACAAATCCACCATGAAAACCACCTCTCGCCGATTTTTGACACCGAATATGAGAACAAATAAACCATCAAACCACAACTCAGCGATTTCGACACCGAATATGAGAACAAAATCCACCATGAAACCACAACTGATCGATTTTTGACACCGAATATGAGAACAAATCTACCATGAAACCACATCTCGCCGATTTTTGACACCGAATATGAGAACAAATCTACCATGAAACCACATCTCGCCGATTTTTGACACCGAATATGAGAACAAATAAACCATCAAACCACAACTCAGCGATTTCGACACCGAATATGAGAACAAATCCACCATGAAACCACAACTGACCGATTTTTGACACCGAATACGAGAACAAATAAACCATCAAAACCACAATTCAGCGATTTCGACACCGAATATGACAACAAATCCACCATGAAACCACAACTGACCGATTTTTGACACCGAATATGAGAACAAAACCACCATGAAACCACAACTGACCGATTTTTTTGACACCGAATATGAGAACAAATCCACCATCAAAACCACATCTTGCCGATTTTTGACACCGAATATGGGAACAAATAAACCATCAAACCACAACTCAGCGATTTTCGACACCGAATATGAGAACAAATCCACCATGAAACCACAAATGACCGATTTTTGACACCGAATATGAGAACAAATCCACCATGAAACCACAACTGACCGATTTTTGACACCGAATATGAGAACAAATCCACCATGAAACCACCAACTGACCGATTTTTGACACCGAATATGAGAAACAAATCCACCATGAAAACCAATCTTGCCGATTTTTGACACCGAATATGAGAACAAATAAACCATCAAACCACAACTCAGCGACTTTGACACCGAATATGAGAACAAATCCACCATGAAACCAAACTGACCGATTTTGACACCGAATATGACAACAATCCACAATGAAACCACATCTCGCCGATTTTTGACACCGAATATGAGAAACAAATAAACCATCAAACCACAAATCAGCGATTTCGACACCGGAATATGAGAACAAATCCACCATGAAACCACAACTGATCGATTTTTGACACCGAATATGAGAACAAATCTACCATGAAACCACATCTCGCCGATTTTGACACCGAATATGAGAACAAATAAACCATCAAACCACAAACTCAGCGATTTCGACACCGAATATGAGAACAAATCCACCATGAATGAAACCACAAACTGACCGATTTTTGACACCGAATATGAGAACAAATCCACCATGAAACCACATCTCGCCGATTTTTGACACCGAATACGAGAACAAAAATAAACCATCAAAACCACAATTCAGCGATTTCGACACCGAATAATATGACAACAAATCCACCATGAAACCACAACTGACCGATTTTTTGACACCGAATATGAGAACAAATCCACCATGAAACTACAACTGACCGATTTTTGACACCGAATATGAGAACAAATCCACCATGAAAACCACACTGACCGATTTTTGACACCGAATATGAGAACAAATCCACCATGAAACCACATCTTGCCGATTTTTGACACCGAATATGAGAACAAATAAACCATCAAACCACAACTCAGCGATTTTGACACCGAATATGAGAACAAATCCACCATGAAACCACAACTGACCGATTTTGACACCGAATATGACAACAAATCCACCATGAAACCACATCTCGCCGATTTTTGTCACCGAATATGAGAACAAATAAACCATCAAACCACAAACTCAGCGATTTCGACACCGAATATGAGAACAAATCCACCATGAAACCACAACTGATCGATTTTTGACACCGAATATGAGAACAAATCTACCATGAAACCACATCTCCGATTTTTGACATCGAATATGAGAAAAAATAAACATCAAACCACAACTCAGCGATTTCGACACCGAATATGAGAACAAATCCACCATGATGAAACCACAACTGACCGATTTTGTGACACCGAATATGAGAAAAATCCACCATGAAACCACATCTCGCCGATTTTTGACACCGAATACGAGAAAAAATAAACCATCAAACCACAATTCAGCGATTTCGACACCGAATATGACAACAAAATCCACCATGAAACCACACTGACCGATTTTTTTGACACCGAATATGAGAACAAATCCACCATGAAACCACAACTGACCGATTTTTGACACCGAATATGAGAAACAAATCCACCATGAAACCACAACTGACCGATTTTTGACACCGAATATGAGAACAAATCCACCATGAAACCACATCTTGCCGATTTTTGACACCGAATATGAGAAACAAATTAAACCATCAAACCACAACTCAGCGATTTTCGACACCGAATATGAGACAAATCCACCATGAAACCACAACTGACCGATTTTGACACCGAATATGAGAACAAATCCACACATGAAACTACAACAGACCGATTTTTGACACCGAATATGAGAACAATAATAATTATAATAATGTTTATTTCAATCCTACATACATGCCAGACATATGTAATCAGAACGAAACATTCGTCAAAAAAAAACAAATTCAGATTGAAAAACTAATAAACATTCTTCTCAACGCAAAGTGGAGGTTAAATACTCCTGCACAGTATATGGCTCAAGCCTTATTAAAGTTTATGCAATTCTCTTTGAATACCTTATGCTCATTAATTGTCTCATTCTCAACGGCAATTATTGAAAATTTTCATGCAGGAATATTGCTCCTTTTTCTGTGAGATTCAGCCTATGTACAGGGTATGTGTAATAACAGTCTCTTACATTATACGAGTGAGATGGCAAATTGGCACTAAAATATTCTCTATTTCTTACAAGGAACATTAAACATTCTTCAATGAAAAGTGCTGTGGTGGTTAAAATATTACTTTGTTTGAAATGACCTCTGCATGATGTTCTAAAACCTAATTTTCTATCACTCTAAGGTCTAAGCGCTCTTTTCTGACTCAAAAAAATTTTTTCCACTGTCTTTGCATACCATAAAAAATTAAGCCATACCTCATCTGAGATTCAAAGTTAGAAAAGTAAACTGTCATTAGACCACTCTCATTTAAATATTTAGACAACACCCTCAAGGTGTAGCACACACAGAACTCATTTTTTATTTAGCATTTATACATATATGACTTTCCCATGATAAAACCTCATCCACTATTAATCCAAGAGCTTTGTTTCGGAGCTTAAACTAATTTCTGATTCTTTCAATTTTATTACATTTTGATCTAATGAGTGCTTCGGTTGGTATGAAAGATTACACAATTTGTTTTGGTCTCATTCAATAACAGTCCTTCATTAGTTATCCATTCCGATATTGCACCAAAAGTACTATCAAACATTATTGAGTAGAGTTTGCAAGTCCTGTGCTGTTATTAGGAAATTTTTATCATCAGCATAATCTACAAGAAACAATTTAAAGTCAGAAAGAAACCAAGCCTAGCAACAGATTTGTGTGCATCATTACGTAAACAAGAAACAATATAGGTCCAACTATGCTTCCTTGTGGAATTCCTAATTTAACAATTTTCGCATCTGATTGAATGTCTTCCCTTTTTAGTGATTTCAGTTTTTTGTAACCTCCCTGACAGATATGATTCGAACCAAATATAAGCAGTACCAGTTATACCATACAATCATAATTTTTCCAGTAAATGATCATGATCTACGCAGTCATAAGCTTTTGTCAAATCCAAGAACAGGCCCATTGCAAGATCTTTTCTCTCCATCGCTTGTAATATGGACTCAGTGAACTCATAAAGAGCTGTATTCGTTCCCTTTCCCTTCAAATATGCATGTTGTCCTTCATAAAACAAATCAGTCTCCAAGAAATATTCCATTACTCTATTGCACATACACTTTTCAAAGATTTTAGAGAAACTGGGTAGCAAACTAATCGGTCGATAGTTTCCAAATTCTGTCACACTTCCCTTTTTATGCAATGGTGGATAGTCGCTAACTTAAAACTGTCTGGGAAGATTCCTGTTTCGAAGGATGATTTGATTGCATAATGTAACGGTGTGATAATTTCATTTATAAAGGTTTTTATAAGTGAAGTTGGAATTTCATCATAACCACTACTATGTTTGTTTTTCAGGTTTTTCACTATGTTCATAACTTCAGTTTCTGTAATGGGTCTGAGAAACATACATGTATCTACCTGTTCTAGAATGAAACATCTCTCTAGGTAATTCAGATGTTATGGCGGTCGCACAGTTCAGGAAATATTCATTAAATTCGTTTGCAATCATCTTACCACTCATGCATCTGAATGTTTTGGGGTTCTGATCCACTTCTTATGTTATTTATTACTGACCATATAGTTTTTGATTTATTATCCGAGCTGTCTATTCTCTGCTGATAGTACTGGGCCTTCCTATTTTGCTAGTGTACTCTCGTAGATCTTCTTCGTTTCTGTATACTGTTTTTATGTGGTATTCACTGAGCTCATCACATATAAAATGTCGAGTTGCCTTTTTGCACTCCTCTAATTCTGCATCTGTGTTATATTTTGTTTTATTCTTCTGAGAGGAAAAGTGATATTGAAGTGGTGTGATTAAGATGTGTGAAAAACACTCCCACATTTCATTTATGCCACTTTCTGAAGTTAATCGTGTGGATTCGTTGACAAAGTCTCTTGTGAACAAACCATTAGACTCTTGAATATTAAAAGGTGACCCTCTGAGCGGCATGATCAGAAATTAATTGTGGTGTACTTCAATCACATTTGTGGTTGTTAATTGGTGAATATATTGCCATAATGATTTGGATGCTTACTGTTGGAATACAACAAATGTGGTTCTATGGTCTCCAATCCACCCTCTTCTATGGTTTCATTTTGGCGCGATGTTTTGGCTTTCTCCCTCTACGATGCGATGATAAATTAAGGGCGCGGTCAGCAGCTGCTTAGTTAGTTCGTCCCAAGCCATCGACCGGTGAACGTCTTGTCTTTGTACTAGTTATAACGCTTTTTACGTATTGTTCATTTTATCATTCGCTTACAATATCATACAATAATCACTGTGTTACTGAATAAACTTTATATAGACTTTCTATTAACGTTTTTCTATCCAAAAGGTTATGGGCTCTCTCTCTCTCTCCTTGTGTGACTATTTTCGTGAGTGAATGAACAGTTTCGAGAGAACAAAAAGTTACCAAGCAGTATAGAACTTTTCGTGTTTAAGTGTATCAGAAAACATGGGTGAAATGTATCGTTCTTCCATACAGAAGTTGAATACGGATAACTACGGAATATGGAGTAAGAAAATGGAACTGCTTCTCATAAGGGAAAAAGTCTGGGAAGTTGTAAGTAAGGAAAAACCCATATTTAAGACAAATGAAGAAGATAAGGAGCAGGCATGGCAAGATAAGGATGATTTAGCAAGATCATCAATAGGTCTTCTCATTGAAGACAGTCAGTTTTTACATATACAAGATTGTAAAACTGCAAGGGAATATTGGGACAAACTCAGGGAATATCATCAAAAGTCAACATATGCAGGTATTATATATTTATACAGAAAATTGTTTAATCTTCGTCTGCAAGAAGGAGATAACGTTGAAGATCACATCATACAGGTACTTACCCTTTTCAATAAACTTAATGCATTAGGAGAAGAATTGAAAGACAAGTTTAAAGCAACGTTACTTCTTACAAGTTTGCCAGAATCATATAACTCACTTATTACTTCTTTAGGAGATCAGAAAAATGAAAATTTTACACTTGATGCTGTGAAAAGCCGAGTTATTGATGAATACAGTCGAAGAAAAGAAAATACAGCAGGGAACAGTGAAGCAGTTCTGAAAACAGTGCAGTTCAAAGAAAAGGATCGTCAAAAAAAAAAGATACAGCATGTTTTTTCTGCAAGAAGCCAGGACACCAGAAAAAAGAGTGTTTTGCTTATAAGAAGTGGAAGAACAATCAGAAGAATAAAGAAAAAGAACGAGTCAGTGTAGCAACAGAAGCGACAGAAGAATTACTTCTAAGCAAGTATTGTAAGGATTCTGTAAAGTGTTCAAATGGATGGTTTGTAGACTCAGGTGCCACAAGTCACATGACAGGTTCAAAAGAATTGTTTCACTACCTAGATGAAACGCAGAAAGGATGCATACAGTTGGCAGAAGAAGATAAGATTTGTAGGATGGAAGGTAAAGGATCAATACTCATTAAATGCTTTGTTGATGATCAGGTGAGTGAGATACTTTTGAAAGATGTTCTGTATGCACCATCCCTCAAATCTAGTCTATTATCAGTAAAGAAACTCGCTATAAATGGCTATAAAGTAGATTTTAAGGAGAATGTATGCAACATCAGGAAAGATGATAGAATTTTAGCAAAAGCATATACAGGTAATAGACAGGAGGATCTGTACAGGGTGGACACAGTTACAGAAAGAGCTAAAGCAGCCATGGACTCTGAGAAGCATGGTGAAAACTGCTACCACATCTGGCACAGGCGTTTCGGCCACAGGGACACCAAGGCAATAAAGGATTTAATTAAAAAAGATCTTGTTTCAGGATTAAAAATTCGGGACTGTGGACTAGAAAGCATCTGCGAACACTGCCTGGAAGGAAAGATGGCAAGAAAACCATTTCCCACGGAAAGCGAGACGAAGACTCAAGCTATACTTGACCTAATACACACAGATTTTGTGGACCTATGCAGACAGAATCACCTGCTGGAAAAAGGTATGTGATGACAATCATTGATGATTATTCAAGATATACGTTTTTGTACTTTTTAAAACAAAAAAGCGATGCCGGAAAGTATCTTAAAGATTTCATCGAAGAAATGAAAACACAGCATAAAAAAGTTCCAAAATGCATCAGGTCAGATCGAGGACGGGAATATGTAAATTCAGATCTTATAAATTACCTAAAAAGTCAAGGAATAAAAATTCAATACACAGCTCCCTACTCACCACAGCAAAATGGCGTGGCTGAAAGAAAAAATAGAGATATTAATAGAAATGGCAAGGTGCATGCTATTAGACGCAAAGTTAGAGAGAAAATTTTGGGCAGAGGCTGTTAATACAGCAAATTTTTTGCAAAATAGATTGCCCACCAGAACACGGGAAAAGACACCTTACGAAATTTGGCATTCAAAAAAACCTGATGTAAGTTATTTTCATATTTTTGCTGCGAGGTTTATGTCCATGTCCCACAGGAATTACGACGAAAACTAGATGTTAAAGCTGAAAAATATATTTTTTTAGGATATTCAGAACATTCTAAAGCATACAAACTTTTGAATAAGGCGACAGGAAAAATAAAAATTAGTCGAGATGTTGTGTTTCTTGATAAGTATAATAACACTGATGAAGAAATTGACAATAATCTAGTTGAAATTGATTTTCCACAGATAGACACTTCTGTTAAAGAAGTGACAACAGAAAGGGATACAAGTGATGAACCTGCGCAGGACCAACTTCAGGACGAACCAGAATGCAGAAGGTCAACGAGAAAGAATCGAGGTGTACCTCCAAGTCGTTATCTTGATGTATCAAGTCTAGCTGAAGAAATAAAAGAGGACCCAAGAACAAGGAAACAGGCACTTAACAGACCTGATAAGGAAGAATGGATAAAGGCAATGGATGAAGAGTTATGTTCTCTGGAACATAACAAAACATGGACCATTGTTGAGGCCCCAAAAGGTGCAAACATAGTTAGCTGTAAATGGGTATATAAAACAAAAAGGAATTCGAAAGGAGAAGTCGAACGATACAAGGCAAGACTTGTAGCTCGTGGTTTCTCACAAAAGTTTGGCACAGACTATGATGAGGTATTTGCACCAGTTGTTCGACAAACAACATTGAAGGTTTTACTTACAGTGGCTGGAAGAAAAAATTTAACCATCAAACACTTTGATGTAAAATCAGCATTTCTTAATGGGAACTTGCAGGAAGAAATCTACATGCAGCAACCTGAAGGATATGCAGTGGCAGGAAAAGAAAATTATGTTTGCAAGCTTGAGAGGGGGATATATGGTTTGAAGCAAGCTGCAAACATATGGTATGAAAAGTTAAGATATGTTTTAAGGGATTATAATTTCAGCCAGAGTAAAGAGGATCAATGTTGTTCACCAAAAAGATGACAGATGATACAGTTTACTTGATTGTACACGTTGACGATTTTCTGATTGCAGCAGAAAAGGAAGAAAACGTCGACAAAGTTGCTGTCTACTTGAAGACAAATTTCGAATTAACTGATCTTGGAAAAATAAGGAAATATTTGGGAATAAACATCAGGAAAAATAGTGAAGGATATTTCTGTATGAATCAATCTGACTATATCAGGAATATTTTGACCAGGTTTGGGTTGCAAGAAGCCAAAACCCAAACATTCCTCTAGATACAGGATATCAAAAACACAGGGAAGAAACTCCGTTGATGCAGAACAATGAAAAATACCAACAACTAATTGGAGCATTGTTGTATTTATCTGTCAACACCAGACCAGATATAACAGCTAGCGTCTCAATTATGAGCCAGTTCAACAAATGTCCTACAGAAATGGACTGGACCGAGGTAAAGAGAATATGCAGATACTTAAAAGGAACTATAAACTATGAACTTTTACTTGGTGGCCACAACACTGAAGGGAACAATTTGGTAGGATACTCGGACGCAGATTGGGCAAGTACGAAGGTAGATAGAAAATCCAACAGCGGGTATGTTTTCAAGCTATGGAACTCTACAATTAGCTGGGGTTGTCGCAAACAAGCTTCAGTTTCCCTATCATCAACTGAGGCGGAATACCATGCCCTAGCAGATGCAGTTCAAGAAGGTATGTGGATAAATAGATTACTAGGTGATTTTGAGATCTCTCATAATAAATTTCGTGTCTATGAAGATAATCAGAGTTGTCTGAAAATTATCGAAAATAATAAATTTAGCCACAGGACAAAGCATATAGACACAAAATTTAATTTTATTAAGGATTTAAAAAAAGAAAAATCTAGTAGAATTACAGTACTGTCCCACAAACAAAAATATAGCAGACATGTTGACAAAGCCTTTGGATAGAATTAAGCTGCAGAGAATGGCTGAGGACTGCGGACTGATGGTGCATCCTCATTGACACCCCATTTGTTGAGGACGGGTGTTGGAATACAACAAATGTGGTTCTATGGTCTCCAATCCACCCTCTTCTATGGTTTCATTTTGGCGCGATTTTTGGCTTTCTCCCTCTACGATGCGATGATAAATTAAGGGCGCGGTCAGCAGCTGCTTAGTTAGTTCGTCCCAAGCCATCGACCGGTGAACGTCTTGTCTTTGTACTAGTTATAACGCTTTTTACGTATTGTTCATTTTATCATTCGCTTACAATATCATACAATAATCACTGTGTTACTGAATAAACTTTATATAGACTTTCTATTAACGTTTTTCTATCCCAAAAACTTC
>JACDNR010000078.1:0-43071 GCA_013421045.1 Propylea japonica | reverse complement strand
CTTACCAATCCCTCTCGGGTACTGATTGATAATGAAATTAAATCAAAACTTGAATAATCCAGCGGAGTCAATGAGATAACATGCACAAACTTCCCATTATTCACATAGGAATGACAATTCGTGAAGTAGAAAAAGATTCGATAAACACAAAAGAAACCCCATTCGCTTCTGCCACGCATTTTAACGATACATCAATCACAATTGACAATCTGAAAATACTTCAGAAAAAAATAACTACTTTAAAATAAAACTACTCGACAACTAGAAAATCTTAGCACACCAATTCTCATTTAATATATATCAATATGGAAGTAATAGTAAGAACATTTTCAAACTCGTAGATTCTTGAAACCAACAATAAATATTTAGTCTCATAATCTTTCATCTTGAAAAATTCAATAAGGAAAGCCTAAGTAGTAAACTAGTAAGTTGAATTTTTACACAATCAATTGCAACCAAAAAAAATGATGAATCGCACTACCTGATCTGCCAAATAGAAAGGTAAAAATTGATAAAATCAAATGGTATTGGCAGCAACAATGTATCTTCCGAACAAATCTACTGAGAATATGAAATGAATATTTAAAATGTTCCGTTTCGAAGAAACTGAATGAACTACTCAGGTGTGAAATCGATATAATTTTATCTACCGAAGAAATGAGGTTCTGAAAACTATAAACGAACAAAGTAAATTATGAATCTCCCAAACTTCCACAGATTCTGTATGAGCTTGATATGCTAGTTTTCGAAATTACCATAGGTAAGTACTACAGAGTAGTTCGAATATCTGAATATGGAATCTCAAAATGGTTCTTTAAATTTGAAACGCTGTGGTAATCAAAACAAAAGAGATAGATCAACATATGTATTCGATATCAGGAAAAAAGAGGTAGCCAAATATGAAAAAAACATTCCATTTGAAAAATGAAGTTGTCATCTGTGGTCCACAGTTGACATCTGTGATTGATAATGAAATTAAAATCTAAACTTGAATAATCAGGAGTCTATCAGATAACATGCACAAACTTCCCTTTATTCCACATAGGAATGACAACTCGTAAAGTAGAACAAGAAACAATAAACACAAAAGAAATCAACCCATTTCAACGATTCAACACATTTTAACGATACCTCATATCACATTTGACAATCTGAAAATACTTCAGAGAGAAAATAACTACTTTGAAATAATACTACTCGAAAAACTAGAAATCTTAAAAGATATGGACAACCAATTTTTACTTAATTATAATATAGAAATCAATAGTAAGAACATTTTCAAACTCTTAGATTCTTGAAAACCAACAATGAATATTAAAATTGAAAAAAATTCATGCCACCAATAACCTATCTACTAACAAATCTATTGGGGAACTATAAAATCAAATGACTGAGATATTACATCAAGAGAATTCGAACTACTGAGTAACGTAATGTGGTATATGTTTCAAACTGTTACAATGAAGAATAAGGTGTTCAAAGCTTATAAGCTTATAAGTGTTCTCTATAGAGACCACTTTATCTTTGGTATTCGAGAGATTCATACTTCACTTTGTTAGTTTGTTCACATTTCTGTTCCCAGAAATATATAAATACGAATGTGTTGAGTAGTAAAGATGAAGTTATATCGATTTCACACTGTACTGAGTAGTTCAGTCAGTTTCTTCAGAACTGAATATTTCAAATAATTAAATTCATAGTTCCTCAATAGATTTGTTGCATTCAATTCCAATTGATTTTATCAATTTTTACTTTTCAATGTGGCAGATCAGGTAGTACGATTCATCATTCTTTTGTTGCAATCGATTGTGTAAAAATTCATTCATGCTTTCATTTCTAAGTCAAGATGCAGAAGGCTTTATTTAATCAATTCTCATCTTTCTTTGCGGCAGATCACCAGATCAGACTATATTTCATAGATCAATATTGATTTATCAAGCCTTTTTTATCTGCCTCATGGAAGAATAAAAACTGATGAAATTAATTGGAAATTAAACATGAAATCACATGTATGTACAAACCAATCAATTGCGAAACTAAAAATTAATTTTGAGTATTCAGATCAGAACAATTCGAACTAGTAGTAGTAACCGTTCAAACCAATGGTAATTTCGAAAACTAACATATCAAGCTCATCAGAAACTGTGAAGTTGAGGAGTTTCATAATTCATTTTGTTCGTTTATTCTCATTCTAGTTTTCAGAATCTCATTTCTTCGGTAGATAAAATTATATCGATTTCACACTGTACTGAGTAGTTCAGTGGTTTCTTCAAAACTGAACATTTCAAATATTCTATTTCATAGTTCCTCAATAGATTTATTCAGAAGATACATTGGTTTCTTCAATACCATTTCATTTATCAATTTTTAATTTCTATGTGGCAGATCAGGTTGTGCGATTCATCATTCTTCTGTTGCAATTGATTGTGTGAAATTTCATTCTCATGCTTTCATTTCTAATTCAATTTAATGGATTTAATGGAAATCATCAGACAATAATATATATTTAATAAATAAAAATTGATTTAATCAATCTTTTTTATCTGCCTCAAAGAAGAATAAGAATGATGCAATTTAATTAGAAATGAAAGCATGAGTCACATGTATGTACTAACCAATCAATTGCGAATCTATAAAATAAATTTTTGAGATATTCAGATATTCAGATATTCGAACTACTCTGTAGTAAATGTTCAAACCTATGGTAATTTCGAAAACTAGCATATCAAGCTCATTCAGAATCTGTGAAGTTTGGGAGATTCATAATACATTTTTTTCTTTTGTTCTCATTCTAGTTTTCGAATCTCATTTCTTCGGTAGATGAAATTATATCAATTTCACACTGTACTGAGTAGTTCAGTCAGTTTCTTCAAAACAGAACATTTTAAATATTCAATTTGATAGTTCCTCAGTAGATTTGTTCGGAAGATACAATGGTTGCTTTCAATACCATCTGATTTTATCAATTTTTACCTTTATATGTGGCAGATCAGGTAGTGCGATTCATCATTCTTTTGCTGCAATTGATTGTGTGAAAATTCAACTTACTAGTTTACTACTTAGACTGCCTCAATCCGTCCTCCGGTTTGAGGGGCCAGTAAAACCCTAGTTACTTCATAATTCTGCTAGGAAAGGAGTTGTTAGGAGTGGGTTGGGTTATATGGAGGGTTATATGGAGCGTTGCTCACTGGGTCTGCCTCAATCCGTATTCTGGTTCGAGATGCCAGTAAAACCTAGGTACATCGTATATTAACCCGATGGATTGGTAAGGAGTGGGTGGGGATTGTATGGATTACTAACGTTACTCACGGGTCGGCCTCGATCCGTCTTCCGATTTAGGGGGCCAGTAAAACCCTAGTAACTTCGTACTTCTGCTAGGAAAGGATTTAGGTTAGGAGTGGGTTGGATTATATGGAGTACTAACGTTGCTCACTGGGTCTGCCACGATTCTCTTCGGGTTCGAGGGCCAGTTAAGACATAGTTACTCCACATCTTCTTTGGCCTGGTCGTACGATGTGGCTAATATTGCTCATTGGGTCTACCCCGGGTCCGTTTTCTGGTACGAGGGGCCAGTGAAATCAAAGTTATTTCATACATTAGCCTGAGAAGGATTGTTAAGGAGTGGGTTGGGTTATAAGCAGTACTAATATTGCTCACTGGGTCTGCCTCGATCCGTATTCGGGTTCGAGGGGCCAGTAAACCATAGTTACTCAATACATTAGACCGAGAGGGAATGATAAGGGGTGGGTTGGGTTATATGCAGTACTAATATTGCTCACTGGTTCTGCCTTGATCCGTGTTCGGGTTCAAGGGCCAGCAGTAAAATTATAGTTACTTCATATTGGCCAGAGATGGATTGGTAAGGAGTGAGTTTGGATTGTATAGAGTACTAACGTTGCTCACTGGTCTGCCTCGATCCGTATTCAGGTTCAGACGGGCCAGTAAAACCATAGTTGCTTCATACAACTGCCCGAAAGGATTGGTTGGGAGTGGGTTGGGATTGTATGGAGTATTAACGTTGCTCACTGGGTCTGCCTCGATTCTCATTCGGGTTCGAGGGGTCAGTTAAGCTGTAGTTACTCCTTGTGTTTTGGTCATTCTTAGTTTTTTTTTCATCGGTGGACTTTGTGAAATTTTTGTAGAAAACATTTTTCTGTATCTCTTTTAGTAACAAAGTAACAACATGTTACGGCATGTTACGAGATATCACGGTATGTAACGGCATATTACGAACTGTTTGTTACGGGATGTAACGAGATGTTACGATATGTAAAGGGATGTAACGTCATGTAACGAGTTGTTACGGTATGTTAC
Organism: Propylea japonica; assembly: GCA_013421045.1. Taxonomy (NCBI): domain Eukaryota; kingdom Metazoa; phylum Arthropoda; class Insecta; order Coleoptera; family Coccinellidae; genus Propylea; species Propylea japonica. The sequence goes on along the minus strand of JACDNR010000078.1, from coordinate 38,757 downwards.
GAGATGTTACGTCATGTTACAACCTGTTACGGAATGTTACGACTTTTTACGGTATGTAACAAGATGTTACGGAATGTTACGAAATGTTAAGGCATGTTACGAGAAACACCTCGTATCATTCCGTTGTTACGGAATGATACGAGATGTTACGGCATGTTACGAGATGTTACGTAATGTTACGACCTGTTACGGAATGTTATGACCTATTACGGGATGGTACGTCATGTTACGATTTGTTACGTCATGTTACGAGAAGTAACGAAATGATACGAGATGTGAAGACATGTTACGGAAAGTTACGACCTGTTACGGGATGTTACGACTTTTTACGGTATGTTTATACGAGATGTAACGAATCAACTTGAGAGGAGATGGAAATGACCTCATTTTATAGGTAAATTAATTCTCTACGAATCTACGAATTGACCACTTTTTTCAATAACCTACCGTTTCGAAAATATATCGAATAAACTTGGGGGGAGATGGAAAAATGACATTTTTTCATCTATTATAAAAATAAATCGGCCTCTGTTCATCCGATCAGAATGATTAATACCTCATTATATAGGTAAATTAATTCTCTACAAACGTCTTCCTGACCACTTTTTTCCATAACCTACCGTTTTGAAAATATATCGAATAAATTTGGGAGGAGATGGAAAATGACATTTTTCAATTTATTAATGAAAATAAATCGGTCTCTGTTCATTCGATCAGAATGATTAATACCTCATTATATAGGTAAATTAATTCTCTACAAACGCACTAAAGTCCACTTTTCTCCATAGCCTTCCGTTTTGAAAATATATCGAATAAACTTGGGAGGAGTTGAAAAATTACATTTTTTCATCTATTAATGAAAATAAATCGGTCTCTGTTCATCCGATCAGAATGATTAATACCTCATTTTATAGGTAAATTAATTCTCTTCGAACGCCTTCTTGATCATTTTTTCTATAACCCACCATTTTGAAAATATATCGAATTAACTTGGGAGGAGATGGAAAAATGACATTTTCTCATCTATTAATGAAAATAAATCGGTCTCTGTTCATCCGATCAGAATTATTAATACCTCATTTTATAGGTAAATTAATTCTCTACAAACGCCTTATTGACCACTTTTTTCCATAGCCCACCGTTTCGAAAATATATCGAATAAACTTGGGAGGAGATGGAAAATGATATTTTTTCATCTATTGATGAAAATAAATCGGTCTCTGTTCATCTGATCAGAATGATTAATACCTCATTATATAGGTGAATTAATTCTCTACAAACGCCCTATTGACCACTTTTTCCATAACCTACCGTTTTGAAAATATATCGAATAAACTTGGGAGGAGATGGAAAAATGACATTTTTTCATCTATTAATGAAAATAAATCGGTCTCTGTTCATCCGATCAGAATGATTAATAACTCATTTTATAGGTAAATTAATTCTCTACAAACGCCCTATTGATCACTTTTTTCCATAACCCACCGTTTCGAAAATATATCGAATAAACTTGGGAGGAGATGGAAAATGATATTTTTCATCTATTAATGAAAATAAATCGGTCTCTGTTCATACGATCAGAATGATTAATACCTCATTATATAGGTAAATTAATTCTCTACAAACGCCCTTTCGACCACTTTTTTCCATAACCTACCGTTTTGGAAATATATCGAATAAACTTGCGAGAAGATGAAAAATGACATTTTTTCATCTATTAATGAAAATAAATTGGTCTCTGTTCATCCGATCAGGATGTAAAATACCTAATTTTATAGGTAAATTAATTCTCTACGAACGCCCTATTGACCACTTTTTTCCATAACCTACCGTCTTGAAAATATATCGAATAAACTTGGGAGGAGATGGAAAAATGACATTTTTTCATCTATTAATGAAAATAAATCGGTCTCTGTTCATTCGATCAGAATGATTAATAACTCATTTTATAGGTAAATTAATTCTCTACAAACGCCCCATTGACATTTTTTTTCCATAACCTACCGTTTTATAAATATATCGAATAAACTTGGGAGAAGATGGAAAATGACATTTTTTCATCTATTATTGAAAATAAATCGGTCTCTGTTCATCCGATCAGAATGACTAATAACTCATTATATAGGTATATTAATTCTCTACAAAAGCCCTATTGACCACTTTTCTCCATAACCTACCGTTTTGAAAATATATCGAATAAACTTGGGAGGAGATGAAAAATGACATTTTTTCATTTATTAATGAAAATAAATTGGTCTCTGTTCATCCAATCAGAATGATTAATACCTCATTATTTAGGTAAATTGATTCTCTACAAAAGCCCTATTGACCACTTTTCTCCATAACCTACCGTTTTGAAAATATATCGAATAAACTTGGGAGAGGGGATAGGAGATGGAAAAATGACATTTTCATCTATTAATGAAAATAAATCGGTGTCTGTTCATTGATCAGAATGATTTATACCTCATTATAGATTAATGAAAATAAATCGCCCTATTGACCACTTTCTCCCATAACCTACCGTTTTGAAAATATATCGAATAAACTTGGGAGGAGATGAAAAAATGACATTTTTCATTTATTAATGAAAATAAATTGGTCTCTGTTCATCCATCAGAATGATTAATACCTCATTATTTAGGTAAATTGATTCTCTACAAAAGCCCCATTGACCACTTTTCTCCATAACCTACCGTTTGAAAATATATCGAAAAACTTGGGAGGAGATGGAAAATGACATTTTTTCATCTATTAATGAAAATAAATCGGTGTCTGTTCATCTGATCAGAATGATTTATACCTCATTATAGGTAAATAATTCTCTACAAACGCCCCATTTACCACTTTTTTCATATCCTACCGTTTTGAAAATATATCGAATAAACTTGGGAGGAGATGAAAAAATTACATTTTTTCTTCTATTATCGAAAATAAATCGGTCTCTGTTCATCCGATCAGAATGATTAATACCTCATATTATAGGTAAATTCATTCTCTACAAACGCCTTATCGACCACTTTTTTCCATAACCCACCGTTTCGAAAATATATCGAATAAACTTGGGAGGAGATGGAAAATGATATTTTTTCATCTATTAATAAAAATAAATCGGTCTCTGTTCATCTGATCAGAATGATTAATACCTCATTTTTTAGGTAAATTGATTCTCTACAAAAGCCCCATTGACCTTTTTTCTCCATAACCTACCGTTTTGAAAATATATCGAATAAACTTGGGAGGAGATGGAAAATGACATTTTTTCATCTATTAATGAAAATAAATCGGTCTCTGTTCATCCGATCAGAATGATTTATACCTCATTTTATAGGTAAATTAATTCGCTACGAACGCCCTTCTTACCACTTTTTTCCATAACCTACCGTTTTGAAAATATATCGAATAAACTTGGGAGGATATGGAAAAATGACATTTTTTCATCTATAATGAAAATAAATCGTCTCTGTTCATACGATCAGAATAATTAATACCTCATTTTATAGGTAAATAATTCTCTACAAACGCCCTATTGATCACTTTTTTCCATAACCACCGTTTCGAAAATATATCGAATAAACTTGGAAAATGATATTTTTTCATCTATTAATAAAATGAATCGGTCTCTGTTCTTCTGATCAGAATGATTAATACCTCATTTTTTTAGGTAAATTGATTCTCTACAAAAGCTTTATTGACCACTTTCTTCCATAACCTACCGTTTGAAAATATATCGAATAAACTTGGGAGGAGTTGAAAAATTACATTTTTTCATCTATTAATGAAAATAAATCGGTCTCTGTTCATCCGATCAGAATGATTAATACCATCTTTATATAGGTAAATTATTTCTCTTCGAACGCCTTCTTGATCATTTTTTCTATAACCCACCATTTCGAAATATATCGAATTAACTTGGGAGGAGATGGAAAATGACATTTTCTCCTCATCTATTAATGGAATAAATCGGTCTCTGTTCATCCGATCAGAATGATTAATACCTCATTTTATAGGTAAATTAAATTCTCTACAAACGCCTTATTGACCACTTTTTTCCATAGCCCACCGTTTCGAAAATATATCGAATAAACTTGGGAGGATGGAAAATGATATTTTTTCATCTATTGATGAAAATAAATCGGTCTCTGTTCATCTGATCAGAATGGTTAATACCTCATTATATAGGTGATTAATTCTCTACAAACGCCCCATTGACCACTTTTTTCCATAACCTACCCGTTTCGAAAATATATCGAATAAACTTGGAGGAGATGTGACAAATGACATTCTTTCATCTATTAATGAAAATAAATCGGTCTCTGTTCATCCGATCAGAATGATTAATAACTCATTTTATAGGTAAATTAATTCTCTACAAACGCACTATTGACCACTTTTTTCCATAACCCACCGTTTCGAAAATATATCGAATAACTTGGGAGGAGATGGAAAATGATATTTTTTCATCTATTATGAAAATAAAATCGGTCTCTGTTCATCTGATCAGAATGATTAATACCTCATTATATAGGTAAATTAATTCTCTACTAAACGCCCTATCGACCACTTTTTTCCATAACCTACCGTTTTGGAAATATATCGAATAAACTTGCGAGAAGATGAAAAATGACATTTTTTCATCTATTAATGAAAATAAATTGGTCTCTGTTCATCCGATCAGAATGATTTATACCTCATTTTATAGGTAAATTAATTCGCTACGAACGCCTTTCTGACCACTTTTTTCCATAACCTACCGTTTTGAAAATATATCGAATAAACTTGGGAGGATATGGAAAAATGACATTTTTTCATCTATTAATGAAAATAAATCGGTCTCTGTTCATACGATCAGAATAATTAATACCTCATTTTATAGGTAAATTAATTCTCTACAAACGCCCTATTGATCACTTTTTTCCATAACCCACCGTTTCGAAAATATATCGAATAAACTTGGAAGGAGATGGAAAATGATATTTTTTCATCTATTAATAAAAATGAATCGGTCTCTGTTCTTCTGATCAGAATGATTAATACCTCATTTTTTAGGTAAATTGATTCTCTACAAAAGCTTTATTGACCACTTTTCTCCATAACCTACCGTTTTGAAAATATATCGAATAAATTTGGGAGGAGTTGAAAAATTACATTTTTTCATCTATTAATGAAAATAAATCGGTCTCTTCTCATCCGATCAGAATGATTAATACCTCATTTTATAGGTAAATTATTTCTCTTCGAACGCCTTCTTGATCATTTTTTCTATAACCCACCATTTCGAAAATATATCGAATTAACTTGGGAGGAGATGGAAAAATGACATTTTCTCATCTATTAATGGAAATAAATCGGTCTCTGTTCATCCGATCAGAATGATTAATACCTCATTTTATAGGTAAATTAATTCTCTACAAACGCCTTATTGACCACTTTTTTCCATAGCCACGTTTCGAAAATATTCGAATAAACTTGGGAGGAGATGGAAAATGATATTTTTCATCTATTAATGAAAATAAATCGGTCTCTGTTCATCTGATCATAATGATTAATACCTCATTATATAGGTGAATTAATTCTCTACAAACGCCCATTGACCACATTTTTTCCATAACCTACCGTTTCGAAAATATATCGAATAAACTTGGGAGGAGATGGACAAATGACATTCTTTCATCTATTAATGAAAATAAATCGGTCTCTGTTCATCCGATCAGAATGATTAATAACTCATTTTATAGTAAATTAATTCTCTACAAACGCACTATTGACCACTTTTTTCCATAACCCACCGTTTCGAAATATATCGAATAAACTTGGAGGAGATGGAAAATGATATTTTTTCATCATCTTAATGAAATAAATCGGTCTCTGTTCATCTGATCAGAATGATTAATACCTCATTATATAGGTAAATTAATTCTCTACAAACGACGCCCATCGACCACTTTTTTTCCATACCTACCGTTTTGGAAATATATCGAATAAACTTGCGAGAAGATGAAAAATGACATTTTTTCATCTATTAATGAAAATAATTGGTCTCTGTTCATCCGATCAGGATGATAATACCTCATTTATAGGTAAATTAATTCTCTACGAACGCCCTATTGACCACTTTTTTCCATAACCTACCGTCTTGAAAATATCGAATAAACTTGGGAGGAGATGGAAAAATGACATTTTTTCATCTATTAATGAAAATAAATCGGTCTCTTTTTCATTCGATCAGAATGTTAATAACTCATTTTATAGGTAAATTTATTCTCTACAAAAGCCCTATTGACCACTTTTCTCCATAACCTACCGTTTTGAAAAATATCGAATAAACTGGGAGGAGATGGAAAATGACATTTTTTCATCTATTAATGGAAATAAATCGGTCTCTGTTCATCCGATCAGAATGATTAATACCTCATTATACGATTAATGAAATTAATCGCCCTATTGACCCTTTCTCCCATAACCTACCGTTTTGAAAATATCGAATAACTTGGGAGGAGATGAAAAATGACATTTTTTCATTTATTAATGAAAATAAATTGGTCTCTGTTCATCCAATCAGAATGATTAATACCTCATTATTTAGGTAAATTGATTCTCTACAAAAGCCCCATTGACCACTTTTCTCCATAACCTACCGTTTTGAAAATATATCGAATAAACTTGGGAGGAGATGGAAAATGACATTTTTTCATCTATTAATGAAAATAAATCGGTGTCTGTTCATCTGATCAGAATGATTTATACCTCATTATATAGGTAAATTAATTCTCTACAAACGCCCTATTTACCACTTTTTTTCATATCCTACCGTTTTGAAAATATATCGAATAAACTTGGGAGGAGATGAAAAAATGACATTTTTTTTTCTATTATCGAAAATAAATCGGTCTCTGTTCATCCGATCAGAATGATTAATACCTCATATTATAGGTAAATTCATTCTCTACAAACGCCTCATTGACCACTTTTTTCATAACCCACCGTTTCGAAAATATATCGAATAACTTGGGAGGAGATGAAAAATGATATTTTTTCATCTATTAATAAAATAAATCCGTCTCTGTTCATCTGATCAGAATGATTAATACCTCATTTTTAGGTAAATTGATTCTCTACAAAGCCCATTGACCTTTTTTCTCCATAACCTACCGTTTTGAAAATATATCGAATAAACTTGGGAGGAGATGGAAAATGACATTTTTTCATCTATTAATGAAAATAAATCGGTCTCTGTTTATCCGATCAGAATGATTTATACCTCATTTTATAGGTAAATTAATTCGCTACGAACGCCTTTTTGACCACTTTTTTCCATAACATACCGTTTTGAAAATATATATCGAATAAACTTGGGAGGATATGGAAAAATGACATTTTTTCATCTATTAATGAAAATAAATCGGTCTCTGTTCATACGATCAGAATGATTAATACCTCATTTTATAGGTAAATTAATTCTCTACAAACGCCCTATTGATCACTTTTTTCCATAACCCACCGTTTCGAAATATATCGAATAAACTTGAAGGAGATGGAAAATGATATTTTTTCATCTATTAATGAAAATGAATCGGTCTCTGTTCTCTGATCAGAATGATTAATACCTCATTTTTTAGGTAAATTGATTCTCTACAAAAGCTTTATTGACCACTTTTTCTCCATAACCTACCGTTTTGAAAATATATCGAATAAACTTGGGAGGAGATGAAAATGACATTTTTTCATCTATTAATGAAAATAAATCGGTCTCTGTTCATCCGTTCAGAATGGTTAATACCTCATTTCATAGGTAAATAATTCTCTGCAAACGCCCAATTGACCACTTTTTTCCATAACCCACCGTTTTGAAAATATATCTAATAAACTTGGGAGGAGATGGAAAAATGACATTTTTTTATCTATTAATGAAAAAAATCGGTCTCTGTTCATCCGATCAGAATGATTAACCTCATTTTATAGGTAAATTAATTCTCTACAAACGCCCAATTGACCACTTTTTCCCTAACCTACCGTTTTGAAAATATATCGAATAAACTTGGGAGGAGATGGAAAATGACATTTTTTCATCTATTAATGAAAATAATTCGTCTCTGTTCATCCGATCAGAATAATAATACGTCAATTTCTAGGTAAATTAATTCTCTACAAACGCCCAATCGACCACTTTTTCCATAACCTACCCTACCGTTTTGAAAATATATCGAATAAACTTGGGAGATGAAAAATGACTATTCTTAATTTGGAAATGAAGATAACCATTTGGAACATACGGAAAGTTCAAGATGAAATGTTCAATGTAAATTCACAAGTTATTCGATATATTTTCAAAACGGTAGGGTTATGGAAAAAAGTGGTCAATTGAGGCGTTTGTAGAGAATTAATTTACCTATATAATGAGGATTAATCATTCTGATCAGATGAACAGAGACCGATTATTTTCATCAATAGATGAAAAATATCATTTTCCATCTCCTCCCAAGTTTATTCGATATATTTTCGAAACGGTGGGTTATGGAGAAAAGTGGTCAATAGGGCGTTTGTAGAGAATTAATTTACCTATAAAATGAGGTATAATCATTCTGATCGGATGAACAGAGACCGATTTATTTTCATTAATAGATGAAAAAATGTCATTTGTCCATCTCCTCCCATAGTTTATTCGATATATTTTCGAAACGGTGGGTTATGGAAAAAAGTGGGTCAATAGGGAGTTCGTTAGAGAATTAATTTACCTATAAAATGAGGTATTAATCATTCGATCGGATGAACAGAAACCGATTTATTTTCATTAATGGATGAAAAAATGTCATTTTCATCTCTTCCAAGTTTATTCGATATATTTTCAAAACAGTAGGTTATGGAAAAAAGTGGTCTATAGGGCGTTTGTAGAGAATTAAATTACCTTAAAAAATGATCGATGATCAGAGACCGATTTATTTCCATTAATAGATGAAAAAATGTCATTTTCATCTCTTCAAAAACGGTAGGTGACGGAGGGAAAAGTGGTCAATAGGGCTTTTGTGGAGAATCAATTTACCTAAAAAATGAGTATTTATTCTTTTCTGATCAGATGAACAGAGACCGATTTATTTTCATTATAGATGAAAAAATATCATTTTTCATCTCCTTCCAAGTTTATCCGATATATTTTCAAGACGGGAGGTTTGAAAGAAGGAGGTCAAGAAGACGTTTGTAGAGAATTAATTCACCTATATAATGAGGTATTAATCATTCTGATCGGGATGAACAGAGCCGATTTATTTTCATTAATAGATGAAAAAATGTCATTTTCCATCTCCCCCCAAGTTTATTCGATATATTTTCAAAACGGTAGGTTATTGAAAAAAGTGGTCAATAGGGCGTTCGTATAGAATTAATTTACCTATAAAATGAGGTCATTTTCCAATCTCTCCGAAGTTTATTCGTTACATCTCGTATAACATACCGTAAAATATCGTAAAATCCCGTTACAGGTCGTAACTTTCCGTAACATGTCTTCACATCTCGTTCATTTCGTAACATCTCGTACATACCGTAAAAAGTCGTAACATCTCGTAACATGACGTACATCCCGTTAATAGGTCATAACATCCGTAACAGGTTGTAACATTACGTAACATCTCGTAACATGCCGTAACATCTCGTATCATTCAGTAACAACGGAATGATACGAGGTGTTTCTCGTAACATGCCTTAACATTTCGTAACATTCCGTAACATCTTGTTACATACCGTAAAAGTCGTAACATCCCGTAACAGGTCGTTACATGACGTAACATCTCGTAACATACCGTAACAACTCGTTACATGACGTTACATCATTTACAATCGTAACATCTCGTTACATCCCGTTACAAAACAGTTCGTAACATGCCGTAACATACCGTGACATCTCGTAACATGCCGTCGAACATCTCGTAACATGTAGTAACTTTGTTACTTAAAGAGATACAGAAAAATGTTTTCTACAAAAATCCACCGATGAAAAAAAACCAATGAAAAAAAACTAAGAATGACCAAAACACATGGAGTAACTACAGCTTAACTGACCCCTCGAACCCGAATGAGAATCGAGGCAGAACCCAGTGAGCAACGTTTAATACTCCATACAATCCCAACCCACTCCCAACCAATCCTTTCGGGCAGTTGTAAGAAGCAACTATGGTTTTACTGGCCCCTCGAACCAGAATACGGATTGAGGCAGACCAGTGAGCAACGCTAGTACTCCATATAACCCAACCCACTCCTAACAACTCCTTCCTAGCAGAATTATGAAGTAACTAGGGTTTTACTGGCCCCTCAAACCGGAGGGACGGATCGAGGCAGAACCTGTGAGTAACGTTAGTACTCCATACAATCCCAACCACTCCTTACCAATCCCTCTCGGGTACTGATTGATAATGAAATTAAAATCAAAACTTGAATAATCCAGCGGAGTCAATGAGATAACATGCACAAACTTCCCATTATTTCACATAGGAATGACAATTCGTGAAGTAGAAAAAGATTCGATAAACACAAAAGACAACCCCATTCGCTTCTGCCACGCATTTTAACGATACCTCATATCACAATTGACAATCTGAAAATTCTTCAGAAAAAAAAATAACTACTTTAAAATAACACTACTCGAACAACTAGAAATCTTAAGCACCAATTCTCATTTAATATATATATAATATGGAAGTCAATAGTAAGAACATTTCAAATTCGTAGATTCTTGAAAACCAACATAAATATTGAGGCTCATAATCTTTCATCTTGAAAAATTCAATAAGGGAAGCTAAGTAGTAAACTAGTAAGTTGAATTTTTAACACAATCAATTGCAGCTAAAAAATGATGAATCGCAATACCTGATCTGCCAAATAGAAAGGTAAAAATTGATAAAAATCAAATGGTATTGGCAGCAACCAATGTATCTTCCGAACAAATCTACTGAGGAACTATAAATTGAATATTTAAAATGTTCCGTTTCGAAGAAACTGACTGAACTACTCAGTGTGAAATCGATATAATTTTATCTACCGAAGAAATGAGGTTCTGAAAACTATAAACGAACAAAGTAAATTATGAATCTCCCAAACTTCACAGATTCTGTATGAGCTTGATATGCTAGTTTTCGAAATTACCATAGGTTAGAACATTTACTACAGAGTAGTTCGAATATCTGAATATCTCAAAATGGTTCTTTAAATTTGAAACGCTGTGGTAATCAAAACAAAAGAGATAGATCAACATATGTATTCGATATCAGGGAAAAAAGAGGTAGCCAAATATGAAAAAACATTCCATTTGAAAAATGAAGTTGTCATCTGTGTCCACAGTTGACATCTGTGATTGATAATGAAATTAAAATCTAAACTTGAATAATCAGCGGAGTCTATCAGATAACATGCACAAACTTCCCTTTATTCCACATAGGAATGACAACTCGTAAAGTAGAACAAGAAACAATAAACACAAAAGAAATCAACCCATTTCAACGATTCAACACATTTTAACGATACCTCATATCACATTTGACAATCTGAAAATACTACTCTAAAATAATACTACTCGAACAACTAGAAATCTTAAAAGATATGGACAACTAATTTTTACTTAATTATAATATAGAAATCAATAGTAAGAACATTTTCAAACTCTTAGATTCTTGAAAACCAGCAATGAATATTAAAATTGAAAAAAATTCATGCCACCAATAACCTATCTACTAACAAATCTATTGGGGAACTATAAAATCAAATGACTGAGATATTAGATCAAGAGGATTCGAACTACTGAGTAACGTAATGTGGTATATGTTTCAAACTGTTACAATGAAGAATAAGGTGTTCAAAGCTTATAAGCTCATAAGTGTTCTCTATAGAGAACACTTTATCTTTGGTATTCGAGAGATTCATACTTCACTTTGTTAGTTTGTTCACATTTCTGTTCCCAGAAATATATAAATTACGAAATGTGTTGAGTAGTAAAGATGAAGTTATATCGATTTCACACTGTACTGAGTAGTTCAGTCAGTTTCTTCAGAACTGAATATTTCAAATAATTAAGTTCATAGTTCCTCAATAGATTTGTTGCATTCAATTCCAATTGATTTTATCAATTTTACTTTTCAATGTGGCAGATCAGGTAGTACGATTCATCATTCTTTTGTTGCAATCGATTGTGTAAAAATTCATTCCATGCTTTCATTTCTAAGTCAAGATGCAGAAGGCTTTATTCAATCAATTCTCATCTTTCTTTGCGGCAGATCACCAGATCAGACTATATTTCATAGATCAATATTGATTTAATCAAGCCTTTTTTATCTGCCTCATGGAAGAATAAAAACTGATGAAATTTAATTGGAAATTAAACAAGAAATCACATGTATGTACAAACCAATCAATTGCGAAACTAAAAAATTAATTTTTGAGTATTCAGATCAGAACAATTCGAACTAGTAGTAGTAACCGTTCAAACCAATGGTAATTTCGAAAACTAACATATCAAGCTCATTCAGAAACTGTGAAGTTGATAATTCATTTTGTTCGTTTATTCTCATTCTAGTTTTCAGAATCTCATTTCTTCGGTATATAAAATTATATCGATTTCACACTGTACTGAGTAGTTCAGTTGGTTTCTTCAAAACTGAACATTTCAAATATTCTATTTCATAGTTCCTCAATAGATTTATTCAGAAGATACATTGGTTTCCTTCAATACCATTTCATTTTATCAATTTTTAAATTTCTATGTGGCAGATCAGGTTGTGCGATTCATCATTCTTCTGTTGCAATTGATTGTGTGAAATTTCATTCTCATGCTTTCATTTCTAATTCAATTTGATGGATTTAATGGAAATACATCAGACAATAAATATATTTAATAAATAAAAATTGATTTAATCAAGTCTTTTTTATCTGCCTCAAAGAAGAATAAGAACTGATGCAATTTAATTAGAAATGAAAGCATGAGATCACATGTATGTACTAACCAATCAATTGCGAATCTATAAAAATAAATTTTTGAGATATTCAGATATTCAGATATTCGAACTACTCTGTAGTAAATGTTCAAACCTATGGTAATTTCGAAAACTAGCATATCAAGCTCATTCAGAATCTGTGAAGTTTGGGAGATTCATAATACATTTTTTTTTTTGTTCTCATTCTAGTTTTCAGAATCTCATTTCTTCGGTAGATGAAATTATATCAATTTCACACTGTACTGAGTAGTTCAGTCAGTTTCTTCAAAACAGAACATTTTAAATATTCAATTTGATAGTTCCTCAGTAGATTTGTTCGGAAGATACAATGGTTGCTTTCTGATTTTACCAATTTTTACCTTTATATGTGGCAGATCAGGTAGTGCGATTCATCATTCTTTTGCTGCAATTGATTGTGTGAAAATTCAACTTACTACTTAGACTGCCTCAATCCGTCCTCCGGTTTGAGGGGCCAGTAAAATCCTAGTTACTTCATAATTCTGCTAGGAAAGGAGTTGTTAGGAGTGGGTTGGGTTATATGGAGCGTTGCTCACTGGGTCTGCCTCAATCCGTATTCTGGTTCGAGATGCCAGTAAAACCTTAGGTACATCGTATATTAACCCGATGGATTGGTAAGGAGTGGGTGGGGATTTTATGGATTACTAACGTTACTCACTGGGTCGGCCTCGATCCGTCTTGCGATTTAGGGGGCCAGTAAAACCCTAGTAACTTCGTACTTCTGCCTGGAAAGGATTTGTTAGGAGTGGGTTGGATTATATGGAGTACTAACGTTGCTCACTGGGTCTGCCACGATTCTCTTTCGGGTTCGAGGGCCAGTTAAGACATAGTTACTCCACATCTTCTTTGGCCTGGTCGTACGATGTGTCTGATATTGCTCACTGGGTCTACCCCGGGTCCGTTTTCTGGTACGAGGGGCCAGTGAAATCAAAGTTATTTCATACATTAGCCTGAGAAGGATTGTTAAGGAGTGGGTTGGGTTATAAGCAGTACTAATATTGCTCACTGGGTCTGCCTTGATCCGTGTTCGGGTTCAAGGGGCCAGTAAAATTATAGTTACTTCATATTGGCCAGAGATGGATTGGTAAGGAGTGGGTTTGGATTGTATGGAATACTTACGTTGCTCACTGGTTCTGCCTCGATCCGTATTCAGAATCGAGGGGCCAGTAAAACCTTAGTTGCTTCATATTGGCCAGAGATGGATTGGTAAGGAGTGGGTTTGGATTGTATAGAGTACTAACGTTGCTCACTGGGTCTGCCTCGATCCGTATTCAGGTTCGACGGGCCAGTAAAACCATAGTTGCTTCATACAACTGCCCGAAAGGATTGGTTGGGAGTGGGTTGGGATTGTATGGAGTATTAACGTTGCTCACTGGGTCTGCCTCGATTCTCATTCGGGTTCGAGGGGTCAGTTAAGCTGTAGTTACTCCATGTGTTTTGGTCATTCTTAGTTTTTTTTTCATCGGTGGACTTTGTGAAATTTTTGTAGAAAACATTTTTCTGTATCTCTTTTAGTAACAAAGTAACTACATGTTACGAGATGTTACGGCATGTTACGAGATATCACGGTATGTAACGGCATATAACGAACTGTTTGTTACGGGATGTAACGAGATGTTACGATATGTAAAGGGATGTAACGTCATGTAACGAGTTGTTACGGTATGTTACGAGATGTTACGTCATGTTACGGCCTGTTACGGGATGTTACGACTTTTTACGGTATGTAACAAGATGTTACGGAATGTTACGAAATGTTAAGGCATGTTACGAGATGTTACGTAATGTTACGACCTGTTACGGAATGTTATGACCTATTACGGGATGGTACGTCATGTTACGATTTGTTACGTCATGTTACGAGATGTAACGAAATGATACGAGATGTGAAGACATGTTACGGAAAGTTACGACCTGTAACGGGATTTTACGATTTTTTTACGGTATGTTATACGAGATGTAACGAATCAACTTGAGAGGAGATGGAAAATGACTTCATTTTATAGGTAAATTAATTCTCTACGAATCTACGAATTGACCACTTTTTTCAATAACCTACCGTTTTGAAAATATATCGAATAAACTTGGGGGGAGATGGAAAAATGACATTTTTTCATCTATTAATGAAAATAAATCGGCCTCTGTTCATCCGATCAGAATGATTGATACCTCATTATATAGGTAAATTAATTCTCTACAAACGTCTTCTTGACCACTTTTTTCCATAACCTACCGTTTTGAAAATATATCGAATAAATTTGGGAGGACATGGAAAATGACATTTTTCAATTTATTAATGAAAATAAATCGGTCTCTGTTCATTCGATCAGAATGATTAATACCTCATTATATAGGTAAATTAATTCTCTACAAACGCACTAAAGCCCACTTTTCTCCATAGCCTTCTGTTTTGAAAATATATCGAATAAACTTGGGAGAAGATGAAAAATTACATTTTTTCATCTATTAATGAAAATAAATCGGTCTCTGTTCATCCGATCAGAATGATTAATACCTCATTTTATAGGTAAATTAATTCTCTTCGAACGCCCTCTTGATCATTTTTTCTATAACCCACCATTTTGAAAATATATCGAATTAACTTGGGAGGAGATGGAAAAATGACATTTTCTCATCTATTAATGAAAATAAATCGGTCTCTATTCATCCGATCAGAATGATTAATACCTCATTTTATAGGTAAATTAATTCTCTACAAACGCCTTATTGACCATTTTTTTCCATAACCCACCGTTTCGAAAATATATCGAATAAACTTGGGAGGAGATGGAAAATGATATTTTTTCATTTATTGATGAAAATAAATCGGTCTCTGTTCATCTGATCAGAATGATTAATACCTCATTATATAGGTGAATTAATTCTCTACAAACGCCCCCATTGACCACTTTTTTCCATAACCTACCGTTTTGAAAATATATCGAATAAATTTGGGAGGAGATGGAAAAATGACATTTTTTCATCTATTAATGAAAATAAATCGGTCTCTGTTCATCCGATCAGAATGATTAATAACTCATTTTATAGGTAAATTAATTCTCTACAAACGCCCTATTGACCACTTTTTTCCATAACCCACCGTTTCGAAAATATATCGAATAAACTTGGGAGGAGATGGAAAATGATATTCTTTCATCTATTAATGAAAATAAATCGGTCTCTGTTCATCTGATCAGAATGATTAATACCTCATTATATAGGTAAATTAATTCTCTACAAACGCCCTATCGACCACTTTTTTCCATAACCTACCGTTTTGGAAATATATCGAATAAACTTGCGAGAAGATGAAAAATGACATTTTTTCATCTATTAATGAAAATAAATCGGTCTCTGTTCATCCGATCAGGATGATAAATACCTCATTTTATAGGTAAATTAATTCTCTACGAACGCCCTATTGACCACTTTTTTCCATAACCTACCGTTTTGAAAATATATCGAATAAACTTGGGAGGAGATGGAAAAATGACATTTTTTCATCTATTAATGAAAATAAATCGGTCTCTGTTCATCCGATCAGAATGATTAATAACTCATTTTATAGGTAAATTAATTCTCTACAAACGCCCCATTGACTACTTTTTTCCATAACCTACCGTTTTGTAAATATATCGAATAAACTTGGGAGAAGATGGAAAATGACATTTTTTCATCTATTAATGAAAATAAATCGGTCTCTGTTCATCCGATCAGAATGACTAATAACTCATTATATAGGTATATTAATTCTCTACAAAAGCCCTATTGACCACTTTTCTCCATAACCTACCGTTTTGAAAATATATCGAATAAACTTGGGAGGAGATGGAAAATGACATTTTTATCTATTAATGGAAATAAATCGGTCTCTGTTCATCCGATCAGAATGATTAATACCTCATTATACGATTAATGAAAATAAATCGCCCTATTGACCACTTTCTCCCATAACCTACCGTTTTGAAAATATATCGAATAAACTTGGGAGGAGATGAAAAATGACATTTTTTCATTTATTAATGAAAATAAATTGGTCTCTGTTCATCCAATACGAATGATCAATACCTCATTATTTAGGTAAATTGATTCTCTACAAAAGCCCCATTGACCACTTTTCTCCATAACCTACCGTTTTGAAAATATATCGAATAAACTTGGGAGGAGATGGAAAATGACATTTTTTCATCTATTAATGAAAATAAATCGGTGTCTGTTCATCTGATCAGAATGATTTATACCTCATTATATAGGTAAATTAATTCTCTACAAACGCCCTATTTACCACTTTTTTTCATATCCTACCGTTTTGAAAATATATCGAATAAACTTGGGAGGAGATGAAAAAATGACATTTTTTTTTCTATTATCGAAAATAAATCGGTCTCTGTTTATCCGATCAGAATGATTAATACCTCATAATATAGGTAAATTCATTCTCTACAAACGCCTTATTGACCACTTTTTTCCATAACCCACCGTTTCGAAAATATATCGAATAAACTTGGGAGGAGATGAAAAATGATATTTTTTCATCTATTAATAAAAATAAATCGGTCTCTGTTCATCTGATCAGAATGATTAATACCTCATTTTTTAGGTAAATTGATTCTCTACAAAAGCCCCATTGACCTTTTTTCTCCATAACCTACCGTTTCGAAAATATATCGAATAAACTTGGGAGGAGATGGAAAATGACATTTTTTCATCTATTAATGAAAATAAATCGGTCTCTGTTCATCCGATCAGAATGATTTATACCTCATTTTATAGGTAAATTAATTCGCTACGAACGCCCTTCTGACCACTTTTTTCCATAACCTACCGTTTTGAAAATATATCGAATAAACTTGGGAGGATATGGAAAAATGACATTTTTTCATCTATTAATGAAAATAAATCGGTCTCTGTTCATACGATCAGAATGATTAATACCTCATTTTATAGGTAAATTAATTCTCTACAAACGCCCTTCTGATCACTTTTTTCCATAACCCACCGTTTCGAAAATATATCGAATAAACTTGGAAGGAGATGGAAAATGATATTTTTTCATCTATTAATGAATATGAATCGGTCTCTGTTCTTCTGATCAGAATGATTAATACCTCATTTTTTAGGTAAATTGATTCTCTACAAAAGCTTTATTGACCACTTTTCTCCATAACCTACCGTTTTGAAAATATATCGAATAAACTTGGGAGGAGATGAAAAATGACATTTTTTCATCTATTAATGAAAATAAATCGGTCTCTGTTCATCCGTTCAGAATGGTTAATACCTCATTTCATAGGTAAATTCATTCTCTGCAAACGCCCTGTTGACCACTTTTTTCCATAACCCACCGTTTCGAAAATATATCTAATAAACTTGGGAGGAGATGGAAAAATGACATTTTTTCATCTATTAATGAAAATAAGTCGGTCTCTGTTCATCCGATCAGAATGATTAATACCTCATTTTATAGGTAAATTAATTCTCTACAAACGCCCAATTGACCACTTTTTTCCATAACCTACCGTTTTGAAAATATATCGAATAAACTTGGGAGGAGATGGAAAATGACATTTTTTATCTATTAATGAAAATAATTCGGTCTCTGTTCATCCGATCAGAATAATTAATACGTCAATTTCTAGGTAAATTAATTCTCTACAAACGCCCTATTGACCACTTTTTTCCATAACCCACCGTTTTGAAAATATATCGAATAAACTTGAAAGGAGATGGAAAATGATATTTTTTCATTTATTAACGAAAATAAATCGGTCTCTGTTCATCTGATCAGAATGATTGATACCTCATTTGATGGATAAATTAATTCTCTACAAACGCCCAATTGACCACTTTTTTCCATAACCTACCGTTTTGAAAATATATCGAATAAACTTGGGAGATGAAAAATGACTATTCTTAATTTGGAAATAAAGATAACCATTTGGAACATACGGAAAGTTCAAGATGAAATGTTCAATGTAAATTCACAAGTTTATTCGATATATTTTCAAAACGGTAGGTTATGGAAAAAAGTGGTCAATGAGGCGTTTGTAGAGAATTAATTTACCTATATAAAGAGGTATTAATCATTCTGATCAGATGAACAGAGACCGATTTATTTTCATCAATAGATGAAAAAATATCATTTTCCATCTACTCCCAAGTTTATTCGATATATTTTCGAAACGGTGGGTTATGGAGAAAAGTGGTCAATAGAGCGTTTGTAGAGAATTAATTTACCTATAAAATGAGGTATTAATCATTCTGATCGGATGAACAGAGACCGATTTATTTTCATTAATAGATGAAAAAATGTCATTTGTCCATCTCCTCCCAAGTTTATTCGATATATTTTCGAAACGGTGGGTTATGGAATAAAGTGGTCAATGGGGCGTTCGTAGAGAATTAATTTACCTATACAATGAGGTATTAATCATTCTGATCGGATGAACAGAAACCGATTTATTTTCATTAATGGATGAAAAAATGTCATTTTTCATCTCTTTCCAAGTTTATTCGATATATTTTCAAAACAGTAGGTTATGGAAAAAAGTGGTCTATAGGGCGTTTGTAGAGAATTAATTTACCTAAAAAATGATCGGATGATCAGAGACCGATTTATTTCCATTAATAGATGAAAAAATGTCATTTTCCATCTCTTCAAAACGGTAGGTGACGGAGAAAAGTGGTCAATAGGGCTTTTGTGGAGAATCAATTTACCTAAAAAATGAAGTATTAGTCATTCTGATCAGATGAACAGAGACCGATTTATTTTCATTAATAGATGAAAAAATATCATTTTCCATCTCCTCCCAAGTTTATTCGATATATTTTCGAGTCGGTGGGTTATGGAAAAAAGTGGTCAATAGGGCTTGTAGAGAATGAATTTACCTATAAAATGAGGTATTAATCATTTTGATCGGATGAACAGAGACCGATTTATTTTCATTAATAGATGAAAAAATGTCATTTTTCATCTCCTCCCAAGTTTATTCGATATATTTTCGAAACGGTAGGTTATGGAAAAGAGTGGGCTTGTAAAGAATTAATTTACCTATATAATGAGGTATTAATCATTCTGATCGGATGAACAGAGACCGATTTATTTTCATTTATAAATAAAAAAATGTCATTTTCCATCTCCTCCCAAGTTTATTCGATATATTTTCAAGACGGTAGGTTATGAAAGAAATAGGTCAAGAAGACGTTTGTAGAGAATTAATTTACCTATATAATGAGGTATTAATCATTCTGATCGGATGAACAGAGGCCGATTTATTTTCATTAATAGATGAAAAAATGTCTTTTTTCCATCTCCCCCCAAGTTTATTCGATATATTTTCAAAACGGTAGGTTATTGAAAAAAGTGGTCAATAGGGCGTTCGTAGAGAATTAATTTACCTATAAAATGAGGTCATTTTCCATCTCCTCCGAAGTTTATTCGTTACATCTCGTATAACATACCGTAAAAAATCGTAAAATCCCGTTACAGGTCGTAACTTTCCGTAACATGTCTTCACATCTCGTATGATTTCGTAACATCTCGTAACATACCGTAAAAAGTCGTAACATCTCGTAACATGACGTACCATCCCGTAATAGGTCATAACATTCCGTAACAGGTTGTAACATTACGTAACATCTCGTAACATGCCGTAACATCTCGTATCATTCCGTAACAACGGAATGATACGAGGTGTTTCTCGTAACATACCTTAACATTTCGTAACATTCCGTAACATCTTGTTACATACCGTAAAAAGTCGTAACATCCCGTAACAGGTCGTTACATGACGAAACATCTCGTAACATACCGTAACAACTCGTTTCATGACGTTACATCAATTTACATATCGTAACATCTCGTTACATCCCGTTACAAACAGTTCGTAACATGCCGTAACATACCGTGACATCTCGTAACATGCCGTAACATCTCGTAACATGTAGTAACTTTGTTACTTAAAGAGATACAGAAAAATGTTTTCTACAAAAATCCACCGATGAAAAAAAACCAGTGAAAAAAAACTAAGAATGACCAAAACACATGGAGTAACTACAGCTTAACTGACCCCTCGAACCCGAATGAGAATCGAGGCAGACCCAGTGAGCAACGTTAATACTCCATACAATCCCAACCCACTCCCAACCAATCCTTTCGGGCAGTTGTAAGAAGCAACTATGGTTTTACTGGCCCCTCGAACCAGAATACGGATTGAGGCAGACCCAGTGAGCAACGCTAGTACTCCATATAACCCAACCCACTCCTAACAACTCCTTTCCTAGCAGAATTATGAAGTAACTAGGGTTTTACTGGCCCCTCAAACCGGAGGACGGATCGAGGCAGAACCTGTGAGTAACGTTAGTACTCCATACAATCCAAACCCACTCCTTACCAATCCCTCTCGGGTACTGATTGATAATGAAATTAAAATCAAAACTTGAATAATCCAGCGGAGTCAATGAGATAACATGCACAAACTTCCCATTATTTCACATAGGAATGACAATTCGTGAAGTAGAAAAAGATTCGATAAACACAAAAGACAACACCATTCGCTTCTGCCACGCATTTTAACGATACCTCATATCACAATTGACAATCTGAAAATACTTCAGAAAAAAATAACTACTTTAAAATAAAACTACTCGAACAACTAGAAATCTTAAGCACCAATTCTCATTTAATATATATATAATATGGAAGTCAATAGTAAGAACATTTTCAAACTCGTAGATTCTTGAAAACCAACAATAAATATTGAGTCTCATAATCTTTCATCTTGAAAAATTCAATAAGGAAAGCCTAAGTAGTAAACTAGTAAGTTGAATTTTTAAACAATCAATTGCAGCAAAAAAATGATGAATCGCACTACCTGATCTGCCAAATAGAAAGGTAAAAATTGATAAAATCAAATGGTATTGGCAGCAACCAATGTATCTTCCGAACAAATCTACTGAGGAACTATGAAATTGAATATTTAAAATGTTCCGTTTCGAAGAAACTGACTGAACTACTCAGTGTGAAATCGATATAATTTATCTACCGAAGAAATGAGGTTCTGAAAACTATAAACGAACAAAGTAAATTATGAATCTCCCAAACTTCACAGATTCTGTATGAGCTTGATATGCTAGTTTTCGAAATTACCATAGGTTAGAACATTTACTACAGAGTAGTTCGAATATCTGAATATCTGAATATCTCAAAATGGTTCTTTAAATTTGAAACGCTGTGGTAATCAAAACAAAAGAGATAGATCAACATATGTATTCGATATCAGGGAAAAAAGAGGTAGCCAAATATGAAAAAACATTCCATTTGAAAAATGAAGTTGTCATCTGTGTCCACAGTTGACATCTGTGATTGATAATGAAATTAAAATCTAAACTTGAATAATCAGCGGAGTCTATCAGATAACATGCACAAACTTCCCTTTATTCCACATAGGAATGACAACTCGTAAAGTAGAACAAGAAACAATAAACACAAAAGAAATCAACCCATTTCAACGATTCAACACATTTTAACGATACCTCATATCACATTTGACAATCTGAAAATACTTCAGAGAGAAAATAACTACTTTGAAATAATACTACTCGAAAAACTAGAAATCTTAAAAGATATGGACAACCAATTTTTACTTAATTATAATATAGAAATCAATAGTAAGAACATTTTCAAACTCTTAGATTCTTGAAAACCAACAATCGGTGCGATTCTGTTCGCACATTGCTATGAATCTTGTTATCTAAGCAATATGGCTATCTCCCAAATTCATAGCAATATGACTACGGTATTCCGTATTCTGTTTCGACTGTTATAGTCATGTTGGTTATGAATTTCGCCTTAGCAATATGGCTTTGAGAATCGGCAATCCAAGAGCCGGCAACACTGTAATATATGATATTTGAACTACTATTTTGAGGTTTTGTTATGACATTTCTGTCTTTTTAAACATTTGAATGACAATTTGAAAAGTGTTGCGGAATAGGAAAACCCAGAAAATTCAAATGGAAGTATTGATAAACTTCCTTGAATATAAAAGAATTAATTATATCCCATTAGAAATATACAGGAGGTGAAAAACAAGTGGGTTGAATTGAAAATTTTTTTAAATGCAGTGTCAAATGGGACATGCAAAGATTAAATGCTTCCTCTGAACTTTCTTTCAATTAGCTGAAGCATTCTGACGAATAGCTGAAATTGTTATGTTATTTGAGACTGAGAAATCATTACAATTAGTTCACAAAATGATGTTTATTTTATATTTTGTTATCAATAAACAATTTCATATGAATGTTTCCTTCGAATAAGATATTTTCACATATTACATTAAGGAGAGCACAATCTTAGCATTTTACCGAATAGCTGAAACAGTCGGTGTGATGTTATTGGGGCTAAGAAATTTTCACAATTAAATCACAGAATGTGGCTTTATTCTATATTTGTTATCAATAAACAATTTCATAAATTATCAATAGACATTTGAAATAAACTTCTATGTGTTCATTAAATATATGTTCCAGTTGAAAATCTCTGTCGACAACATTTTTCGTCGAAAAATGAATTTTGCCATATTTTCCTCTGCATTATTACAAAGAGTTTTGAGAAATGTTGTCATAATTCAGGGCTGAATGGGATACCCAAAATTTCCTTGAAGAAAACAATCTCTTCTTCCTTGCATCTAATTTGATCTCATGTACCGATAGAACTTCATGCATTTGTTATTATTGAATTTACATCGAATATCTGAAAAATAATGATTCAATCAAATATAAGGAAAAATTTTGGAATTATACTTTCACCTTGTACATTTATACTGTGAAAACCCTTTCTATTGATGCTTTCTTCACATCATCATTACTTGAAGGAAATGTTACATATCGAGGTAATAAATTTGTTGAAATGAGGTCCTCATTTTATGTATTACTCTTCACATAACTAGTAGGCTCATTCCTAGATTGAAGTCGTCACCAACTGTAGTCTTATAGCTGCCATAAGCAAAAAATTGTGAAGTTGGTTCATCCATAACTCTTCTCAACTTTTCAATCAAATCAGAAACGGCTTATTTGTCCTATCGAAATATTTTGATTAACTTCACTACAGTCCCTGATATGTCGATTTTGCGATCTAAGAATTCTCCTAAAATTAAATGTTCTGTGGTACGTCAGTTCCATTTTCATTGCAACATACTTACCTATTTTCAAACCCTTTGAAAAATTATAATGAAATGAATGTTTTTCTATCGTATTTCTAACTGTTTTGGTCCTGGGCAAGATGGTTATCCGTGTAGGCAAGTACTCTTTCGACCTTGCTAAGATAGCAATGCGGATAGCAAGGTTATGGCTAAATTGACAGATCATATTGCCACAGAATGGCCGAACAGAATACAGAATATTGCGCACCTTGCTAAGATAGTCATATCTTTATCTTAGCAATATGGCTATGCGCAAACAGAATCGCACCGAATGAATATTAAAATTTAAAAAAATTCATGCCACCAATAACCTATCTACTAACAAATCTATTGGGGAACTATAAAATCAAATGACTGAGATATTAGATCAAGAGGATTCGAACTACTGAGTAACGTAATGTGGTATATGTTTCAAACTGTTACAATGAAGAATAAGGTGTTCAAAGCTTGTAAGCTTATAAGTGTTCTCTATAGAGAACACTTTATCTTTGGTATTCGAGAGATTCATACTTCACTTTGTTAGTTTGTTCACATTTCTGTTCCCAGAAATATATAAATTACGAAATGTGTTGAGTAGTAAAGATGAAGTAATATCGATTTCACACTGTACTGAGTAGTTCAGTCAGTTTCTTCAGAACTGAATATTTCAAATAATTAAATTCATAGTTCCTCAATAGATTTGTTGCATTCAATTCCAATTGATTTTATCAATTTTTACTTTTCAATGTGGCAGATCAGGTAGTACGATTCATCATTCTTTTGTTGCAATCGATTGTGTAAAAATTCATTCCATGCTTTCATTTCTAAGTCAAGATGCAGAAGGCTTTATTTAATCAATTCTCATCTTTCTTTGCGGCAGATCACCAGATCAGACTATATTTCATAGATCAATATTGATTTAATCAAGCCTTTTTTATCTGCCTCATGGAAGAATAAAAACTGATGAAATTTAATTGGAAATTAAACATGAAATCACATGTATGTACAAACCAATCAATTGCGAAACTAAAAAATTAATTTTTGAGTATTCAAATCAGAACAATTCGAACTAGTAGTAGTAACCGTTCAAACCAATGGTAATTTCGAAAACTAACATATCAAGCTCATTCAGAAACTGTGAAGTTGAGGAGTTTCATAATTCATTTTGTTCGTTTATTCTCATTCTAGTTTTCAGAATCTCATTTCTTCGGTAGATAAAATTATATCGATTTCACACTGTACTGAGTAGTTCAGTTGGTTTCTTCAAAACTGAACATTTCAAATATTCTATTTCATAGTTCCTCAATAGATTTATTCAGAAGATACATTGGTTTCCTTCAATTTTTAAATTTCTATGTGGCAGATCAGGTTGTGCGATTCATCATTCTTCTGTTGCAATTGATTGTGTGAAATTTCATTCTCATGCTTTCATTTCTAATTCAATTTAATGGATTTAATGGAAATACATCAGACAATAAATATATTTAATAAATAAAAATTGATTTAATCAAGTCTTTTTTATCTGCCTCAAAGAAGAATAAGAACTGATGCAATTTAATTAGAAATGAAAGCATGAGATCACATGAATGTACTAACCAATCAATTGCGAATCTATAAAAATAAATTTTTGAGATATTCAGATATTCAGATATTCGAACTACTCTGTAGTAAATGTTCAAACCTATGGTAATTTCGAAAACTAGCATATCAAGCTCATTCAGAATCTGTGAAGTTTGGGAGATTCATAATACATTTTTTTCTTTTGTTCTCATTCTAGTTTTCAGAATCTCATTTCTTCGGTAGATGAAATTATATCAATTTCACACTGTACTGAGGAGTTCAGTCAGTTTCTTCAAAACAGAACATTTTAAATATTCAATTTGATAGTTCCTCAGTAGATTTGTTCGGAAGATACAATGGTTGCTTTCAATACCATCTGATTTTATCAATTTTTACCTTTATATGTGGCAGATCAGGTAGTGCGATTCATCATTCTTTTGCTGCAATTGATTGTGTGAAAAATTCAACTTACTAGTTTACTACTTAGACTGCCTCAATCCGTCCTCCGGTTTGAGGGGCCAGTAAAACCCTAGTTACTTCATAATTCTGCTAGGAAAGGAGTTGTTAGGAGTGGGTTGGGTTATATGGAGGGTATATGGAGCGTTGCTCACTGGGTCTGCCTCAATCCGTATTCTGGTTCGAGATGCCAGTAAAACCTTAGGTACATCGTATATTAACCCGATGGATTGGTAAGGAGTGGGTGGGGATTGTATGGATTACTAACGTTACTCACTGGGTCGGCCTCGATCCGTCTTCCGATTTAGGGGGCCAGTAAAACCCTAGTAACTTCGTACTTCTGCTAGGAAAGGATTTGTTAGGAGTGGGTTGGATTATATGGAGTACTAACGTTGCTCACTGGGTCTGCCACGATTCTCTTTCGGGTTCGAGGGCCAGTTAAGACATAGTTACTCCACATCTTCTTTGGCCTGGTCGTACGATGTGGCTAATATTGCTCACTGGGTCTACCCGGGTCCGTTTTCTGGTACGAGGGGCCAGTGAAATCAAAGTTATTTCATACATTAGCCTGAGAAGGATTGTTAAGGAGTGGGTTGGGTTATAAGCAGTACTAATATTGCTCACTGGGTCTGCCTCGATCCGTATTCGGGTTCGAGGGGCCAGTAAACCATAGTTACTCAATACATTAGACCGAGAGGAATGATAAGGGGTGGGTTGGGTTATATGCAGTACTAATATTGCTCACTGGTCTGCCTTGATCCGTGTTCGGGTTCAAGGGGCCAGTAAAATTATAGTTACTTCATATTGGCCAGAGATGGATTGGTAAGGAGTGGGTTTGGATTGTATGGAATACTTACGTTGCTCACTGGTTCTGCCTCGATCCGTATTCAGAATCGAGGGGCCAGTAAAACCTTAGTTGCTTCATATTGGCCAGAGATGGATTGGTAAGGAGTGGGTTTGGATTGTATAGAGTACTAACGTTGCTCACTGGGTCTGCCTCGATCCGTATTCAGGTTCGACGGGCCAGTAAAACCATAGTTGCTTCATACAACTGCCCGAAAGGATTGGTTGGGAGTGGGTTGGGATTGTATGGAGTATTAACGTTGCTCACTGGGTCTGCCTCGATTCTCATTCGGGTTCGAGGGGTCAGTTAAGCTGTAGTTACTCCATGTGTTTTGGTCATTCTTAGTTTTTTTTTCATCGGTGGACTTTGTGAAATTTTTGTAGAAAACATTTTTCTGTATCTCTTTAGTAACAAAGCAACTACATGTTACGAGATGTTACGGCATGTTACGAGATATCACGGTATGTAACGGCATATAACGAACTGTTTGTTACGGGATGTAACGAGATGTTACGATATGTAAAGGGATGTAACGTCATGTAACGAGTTGTTACGGTATGTTACGAGATGTTACGTCATGTTACGGCCTGTTACGGGATGTTACGACTTTTTACGGTATGTAACAAGATGTTACGGAATGTTACGAAATGTTAAGGCATGTTACGAGAAACACCTCGTATCATTCCGTTGTTACGGAATGATACGAGATGTTACGGCATGTTACGAGATGTTACGTAATGTTACGACATGTTACGGAAAGTTACGACCTGTACGGGATTAATTTGATTTTACGATTTTTTTACGGTATGTTTATACGAGATTGTGTAACGATTTCAACTGAGAGGAGGAGATGGAAAATGACCTCATTTTATAGGTAAATTAATTCTCTACGAATCTACGAATTGACCACTTTTTTCAATAACCTACCGTTTTGAAAATATATCGAATAAACTTGGGGGGAGATGGAAAAATGACATTTTTTCATCTATTAATGAAAATAAATCGGCCTCTGTTCATCCGATCAGAATGATTAATACCTCATTATATAGGTAAATTAATTCTCTACAAACGTCTTCTTGACACTTTATTCCATAACCTACCGTTTTGAAAATATATCGAATAAATTTGGGAGGAGATGGAAAATGACATTTTTCAATTTATTAATGAAAATAAATCGGACTCTGTTCATTCGATCAGAATGATTAATACCTCATTATATAGGTAAATTAATTCTCTACAAACGCACTAAAGCCCACTTTTCTCCATAGCCTACCGTTTTGAAAATATATCGAATAAACTTGGGAGGAGATGAAAAATTACATTTTTTCATCTATTAATGAAAATAAATCGGTCTCTGTTCATCCGATCAGAATGATAAATACCTCATTTTATAGGTAAACTAATTCTCTTCGAACGCCTTCTTGATCATTTTTTCTATAACCCACCATTTTGAAAATATATCGAATTAACTTGGAGGAGATGGAAAAATGACATTTTCTCATCTATTAATGAAAATAAATCGGTCTCTGTTCATCCGATCAGAATGATTAATACCTCATTTTATAGGTAAATTAATTCTCTACAAACGCCCTATTGACCACTTTTTTCCATAACCCACCGTTTCGAAAATATATCGAATAAACTTGGGAGGAGATGAAAAATGATATTTTTTCATCTATTGATGAAAATAAATCGGTCTCTGTTCATCTGATCAGAATGATTAATACCTCATTATATAAGTGAATTAATTCTCTACAAACGCCCTATCGACCACTTTTTTCCATAACCTACCGTTTTGGAAATATATCGAATAAACTTGCGAGAAGATGAAAAATGACATTTTTTCATCTATTAATGAAAATAAATCGGTCTCTGTTCATCCGATCAGGATGATAAATACCTCATTTTATAGGTAAATTAATTCTCTACGAACGCCCTATTGACCACTTTTTTCCATAACCTACTGTCTTGAAAATATATCGAATAAACTTGGGAGGGAGGAGATGGAAAATGACATTTTTTCATCTATTAATGAAATAAATCGGTCTCTGTTCATCCGATCAGAATGATTAATAACTCATTTTATAGGTAAATTAATTCTCTACAAACGCCCCTTGACTACTTTTTTCCATAATCTACCGTTTTGTAAATATATCGAATAAACTTGGGAGAGATGGAAAATGACATTTTTTCATCTATTAATGAAAATAAATCGGTCTCTGTTCATCCGATCAGAATGACTAAATAACTCATTATATAGGTATATTAATTCTCTACAAAAGCCCTTTGACCACTTTTCTCCATAACCTACCGTTTTGAAAATATATCGAATAAACTTGGGAGGAGATGGAAAATGACATTTTTTCTCTAATGGAAATAAATCGGTCTCTGTTCATCGATCAGAATGATTAATACCTCATTATACGATTAATGAAAATAAATCGCCCTATTGACCACTTTCTCCATAACCTACCGTTTTGAAAATATATCGAATAAACTTGGGAGGAGATGAAAAATGACATTTTTTCAATTATTAATGAAAATAAATTGGTCTCTGTTATCCAATCAGAATGATTAATACCTCATTATTTAGGTAAATTGATTCTCTACAAAAGCCCCATTGACCACTTTTCTCCATAACCTACCGTTTTGAAAATATATCGAATAAACTTGGGAGGAGATGGAAAAATGACATTTTTCATCTATTAATGAATATAAAATCGGTGTCTGTTCATCTGATCAGAATGATTTATACCTCATTATATAGGTAAATTAATTCTCTACAAACGCCCTATTTACCACTTTTTTTCATAACTACCGTTTTGAAAATATATCGAATAAACTTGGGAGGAGATGAAAAAATGACATTTTTTTTCATTTATCGAAAAAAATCGGTCTATGTTCATCCGATCAGAATGATTAATACCTCATATTATAGGTAAATTCATTCTCTACAAACGCCTTTTGACCACTTTTTCCATAACCCACCGTTTCGAAAATATATCGAATAAACTGGGAGGAGAGATGAAAAATGATATTTTTTCATCTATTAATAAAAATAAATCGGTCTCTGTTCATCTGATCAGAATGATAAATACCTCATTTTTTAGGTAAATTGATTCTCTACAAAAGCCCCATTGACCTTTTTTTTCCATAACCTACCGTTTTGAAAATATATCGAATAAACTTGGGAGGAGATGGAAAATGACATTTTTTCATCTATTAATGAAAATAAATCGGTCTCTGTTCATCCGATCAGAATGATTTATACCTCATTTTATAGGTAAATTAATTCGCTACGAACGCATTTCGGACCACTTTTTCCATAACCTACCGTTTTGAAAATATATCGAATAAACTTGGGAGGAGATGGAAAAATGACATTTTTTCATCTATTAATGAAAATAAATCGGTCTCTGTTCATACGATCAGAATGATTAATACCTCATTTTATAGGTGAATTAATTCTCTACAAACGCCCTATTGATCACTTTTTTCCATAACCCACCGTTTCGAAAATATATCGAATAAACTTGGGAGGAGATGGAAAATGATATTTTTTCATCTATTAATGAAAATGAATCGGTCTCTGTTCTTCTGATCAGAATGATTAATACCTCATTTTTTAGGTAAATTGATTCTCTACAAAAGCTTTATTGACCACTTTTCTCCATAACCTACCGTTTTGAAAATATATCGAATAAACTTGGGAGGAGATGGAAAATGACATTTTTTCATCTATTAATGAAAATAAATCGGTCTCTGTTCATCCGTTCAGAATGGTTAATACCTCATTTCATAGGTAAATTAATTCTCTGCAAACGCCCTATTGACCACTTTTTTCCATAACCCACCGTTTCGAAAATATATCTAATAAACTTGGGAGGAGATGGAAAAATGACATTTTTTCATCTATTAATGAAAATAATTCGGTCTCTGTTCATCCGATCAGAATAATTAATACGTCAATTTCTAGGTAAATTAATTCTCTACAAACGCCCTATTGACCACTTTTTTCCATAACCCACCGTTTTGAAAATATATCGAATAAACTTGAAAGGAGATGGAAAATGATATTTTTTCATTTATTAACGAAAATAAATCGGTCTCTGTTCATCTGATCAGAATGATTGATACCTCATTTGATGGATAAATTAATTCTCTACAAACGCCCAATTGACCACTTTTTTCCATAACCTACCGTTTTGAAAATATATCGAATAAACTTGGGAGATGAAAAATGACTATTCTTAATTTGGAAATAAAGATAACCATTTGGAACATACGGAAAGTTCAAGATGAAATGTTCAATGTAAATTCACAATTACAAAGTTACTTACCTCCTGAGAGTTATTTTAATTTCAACAACTCATGTAACAAAAACTTCAACAAACTTTTCAACAGTATCAGGGAAAAAAACATCAGTAAACTCAGAAACCTGTATAATTCATGTTACTTCCTATGTGGGAAAACTGAAGGTTGTAAAGACTTCATTCATAATTTTACTAACATTCACTTGCCAAGAAATGTCGAAAAAATCTTGTCTCTAGGTCCAAACTTTGGCCTACCCTTTTATGATAGAAAAAACATCTCAATTCCGGTCATATTAAAGGATTTAGAAAATTGTATACAAAATCTAGATTTAGTTAACGAAGAAAAGAATCTACTCAGAGCTAAAAATATCAATATAATAACAAATTTTTGGTATAAATCCCAGCAAACTAACAGATCCTGTCCCATTCGAGATTGCTTTTATGAAGCTAAAACCTTTCTTAGAGACCATCCGACTTTTAGTGATGAGGAGGTCTGATAAAGGAAACTCCACAGTTGTGATGCTTAAAAGTGAATATCGGGAATATATGCTTAATTTATTGGCTGACAACGTAGTATACAAAAAACTGATAACAGATCCAACTAAAGCTAGAAAAACGAGCCAATCTCCATCTCCTCCCAAGTTTATTCGATATATTTTCAAAACGGTAGGTTATGGAAAAAAGTGGTCAATAGGGCGTTTGTAGAGAATTAATTTACCTATAAAATGAGGTATTAATCATTCTGATCGGATGAACAGAGACCGATTCATTTTCATTAATAGATGAAAAAAATGTCATTTTCCATCTCCTCCCAAGTTTATTCGATATATTTTCAAAACGGTGGGTTATGGAAAAAAGTGATCAATAGGGCGTTTGTAGAGAATTAATTAACCTATAAAATGAGGTATTAATCATTCTGATCGGATGAACAGAGACCGATTTTTTTCATTAATAGATGAAAAAAATGTCTTTCCATCTCCTTCCAAGTTTATTCGATATATTTTCAAAACGGTGGGTTATGGAAAGAAGTGATCAATAGGGCGTTTGTAGAGAATTAATTTACCTATAAAATGAGGTATTAATCATTCTGATCGGATGAACAGAGACCGATTCATTTTCATTAATAGATGAAAAAATGTCATTTTCCATCTCCTCCCAAGTTTATTCGATATATTTTCAAAACGGTAGGTTATGGAAAAAAGTGGTCAATAGGGCGTTTGTAGAGAATTAATTTACCTATAAAATGAGGTATTAATCATTCTGATCGGATGAACAGAGACCGATTCATTTTCATTAATAGATGAAAAAATGTCATTTTCCATCTCCTCCCAAGTTTATTCGATATATTTTCAAAACGGTGGGTTATGGAAAAAAGTATCAATAAGGCGTTTGTAGAGAATTAATTTACCTATAAAATGAGGTATTAATCATTCTGATCGTATGAACAGAGACCGATTTATTTTCATTAATAGATGAAAAAATGTCATTTTTCCATCTCCTCCCAAGTTTATTCGATATATTTCGAACGGTGGGTTATGGAAAAAGTGGTCAATAAGGGCGTTTGTAGAGAATTAATTTACCTATATATGAGGTATTAATCATTCTGATCGGATGAACAGAGACCGATTTATTTTCGATAATAGAAGAAAAAATGTCATTTTTCCATCTCCTCCCAAGTTTATTCGATATATTTTCAAAACGGTAGGCTTATGGAAAAAAGTGGTCAATAGGGCGTTCGTAGAGAACTAATTTACCTATAAAATGAGGTATTAATCATTCTGATCGGATGAACAGAGACCGATTTATTTTCGATAATAGAAGAAAAAATGTCATTTTTCCATCTCCTCCCAAGTTTATTCGATATATTTTCGAAACGTAGGGTTATGGAAAAAAGTGTCAATAGGGCGTTTGTAGCGAATTAATTTACCTATAAAATGAGGTATTAATCATTCTGATCGGATGAACAGAGACCGATTTATTTTCATAAATAGATGAAATAATGTCATTTTCCATCTCCTCCCAAGTTTATTCGATATATTTTCGAAACGGTGGGTTATGGAAAAAAGTGGTCAATGGGGCGTTTGTAGAGAATTAATTTACCTATAAAATGAGGTATTAATCATTCTGATCGGATGAACAGAGACCGATTTATTTTCAATAATAGAAGAAAAAATGTCATTTTTCCATCTCCTCCCAAGTTTATTCGATATATTTTCAAAACGGTAGGTTATGGAAAAAAGTGGTCGATTGAGCGTTTGTAGAGAATTAATTTACCTATAAAATGAGGTATGAATCAGTCTGATCGGATGAGCAAAGACTGATTTATTTTCATTAATAGATGAAAAAATGTCATTTTCCGTCTCCTCTCAAGTTTATTCGATATATTTTCAAAACGGTAGGTTATGGAAAAAAGTGGTCGATTGAGCGTTTGTAGAGAATTAATTTACCTATTAAATGAGGTATTAATCATTCTGACCGGAGGAACAGAGACCGATTTATTTTCATTAATAGATGAAAAAATGTCATTTTCCATCTCCTCCCAAGTTTATTCGATATATTTTCAAAACGGTAGGTTATGGAGAAAATTGGTCAATAAATCTTTTGTAGAGAATCAATTTACCTAAAAAATGAGGTATTAGTCATTCTGATCAGATGAACAGAGACCGATTCATTTTCATTAATAGATGAAAAAATATCATTTTCCATCTCCTCCCAAGTTTATTCGATATATTTTCGAAACGGTGGGTTATGAACAAAAGTGATCAATAGGGCGTTTGTAGAGAATTAATTTACCTATAAAATGAGGTATTAATCATTCTGATCGTATGAACAGAGACCGATTTATTTTTATTAATAGATGAAAAAATGTCATTTTCCATCTCCTCCCAAGTTTATTCGATATATTTTCAAAACGGTAGGTTATGGAAAAAAGTGGTCAATAGGGCGTTTGTAGAGAATTAATTCACCTATAAAATGAGGTATTAATCATTCTGATCGGATGAACAGAGACCGATTTATTTCATTAATAGATGAAAAAATGTCATTTTTCCATCTCCTCCCAAGTTTATTCGATATATTTTCGAAACGGTGGGTTATGGAAAAAAGTGGTCAATAAGGCGTTTGTAGAGAATTAATTTACCTATAATATGAGGTATTAATCATTCTGATCGGATGAACAGAGACCGATTTATTTTCATTAATAGATGAAAAATGTCATTTTCCATCTTCTCCCAAGTTTATTCGATATATTTTCAAACGGTAGGTAGGTTATGGAAAAAAGTGGTCAATAGGGCGTTTGTAGAGAATTAATTTACCTATAAAATGAGGTATTAATCATTCTGATCGGATGAACAGAGACCGATTTATTTTCATTAATAGATGAAAAAATGTCATTTTCCATCTCCTCCCAAGTTCATTCGATATATTTTCAAAACGGTGGGTTATGGAAAAAAGTGGTCAATAGGGCGTTTGTAGAGAATTAATTTACCTATAAAATGAGGTATTAATCATTCTGATCGGATGAACAGAGATCGATTTATTTTCATAAATAGATGAAATAATGTCATTTTTCCATCTCCTCCCAAGTTTATTCGATATATTTTCGAAACGGTGGGTTATGGAAAATAGTGGTCAATGAGGCGTTTGTAGAGAATTGATTTACCTATAAAATGAGGTATTAATCATTCTGATCGGATGAACAGAGACCGATTTATTTTCAATAATAGAAGAAAAAATGTCATTTTTCCATCTCCTCCCAAGTTTATTCGATATATTTTCA
Source organism: Propylea japonica (assembly GCA_013421045.1). Lineage (NCBI taxonomy): Eukaryota > Metazoa > Arthropoda > Insecta > Coleoptera > Coccinellidae > Propylea > Propylea japonica. The sequence continues at coordinate 3,634 of JACDNR010000078.1, read as the reverse complement.
AAACGGTAATTTATGGAAAAAAGTGATCAATAGGGCGTTCGTAGAGAATTAATTTACCTATAAAATGAGGTATGAATCATTCTGATCGGATGAACAGAGACTGATTTATTTTCATTAATAGATGAAAAAATGTCATTTTCCATCCCCTCCCAAGTTTATTCGATATATTTTCGAAACGATGGGTTATGAAAGAAAGTGGTCAATAAGGCGTTTGTAGAGAATTAATTTACCTATAATATGAGGTATTAATCATTCTGATCGGATAAACAGAGACCGATTTATTTTCGATAATAGAAAAAAAAATGTCATTTTCCGTCTCCTCCCAAGTTTATTCGATATATTCTCAAAACGGTAGGTTATGGAGAAAAGTGGTCGGTAAAGCTTTTGTAGAGAATCAATTTACCTAAAAAATGAGGTATTAATCATTCTGATCAGATGAACAGAGACCGATTCATTTTCATTAATAGATGAAAAAATATCATTTTCCATCTACTCCCAAGTTTATTCGATATATTTTCGAAACGGTGGGTTATGGAGAAAAGTGATCAATAGGGCGTTTGTAGAGAATTAATTTACCTATGAGGTATTAATCATTCTGATCGTATGAACAGAGACCGATTTATTTTCATGAATAGATGAAAAAATGTCATTTTTCCATCTCCTCCCAAGTTTATTCGATATATTTTCGAAACGGTAGGTTATGGAAAAAAGTGGTCAATAGGGCGTTTGTAGAGAATTAATTACCTATAAAATGAGGTATTAATCATTCTGATCGGATGAACAGAGACCGATTTATTTTCATTAATAGATGAAAAAATGTCATTTTTCCATCTCCTCCCAAGTTTATTCGATATATTTTCAAAACGGTAGGTTATGGAAAAAAGTGGTCAATAGGGCATTTCTAGAGAATTAATTTACCTATAAAATGAGGTATTAATCATTCTGATCGGATGAACAGAGACCGATTCATTTTCATTAATAGATGAAAAAATATCATTTTCCATCTCCTCCCAAGTTTATTCGATATATTTTCGAAACGTAGGGTTATGGAAAAAAGTGTTCTATAGGGCGTTTGTAACGAATTAATCAACCTATAAAATGAGGTATTAATCATTCTGATCGTATGAACAGAGACCGATTTATTTTTATTAATAGACTAGCTGACCCGGCAAACCTAGTTTTGCCAGTTTAAAAATTATTTAATCTTGTTATAAAGTAGAAATCTGAAATGAGTGATAGATTTATAGAAGTACCCTGAAAATATCTATCTATATCTATAGGCTGAAATTCAGAATATTCAACATGTTTATAGGAACAACCTGTTTATACTCAAAGCGTCTATTGAAAATTTATATGAAATCTTTCACAAATCAAATGAAACATCAACAATACAGAACTCATATGTGACACGTTAAAAAAATGATAATGCTGAAGGGTCTATGAAAACGGCTGCTTGGAAAGGATAATTAGAATATTAGGAGAGCAACCCATCCGATTTAATATATTTTTGTAGTATTTTTTCTTGAAGAAGTAAACCCGGCCTGTGTAGACTTCAAAAGTTCGAGATGTTACTTCTCATAGTAGTCATGTAGAAAACAATTCTGAGATTTCTATTATCATGAGAATTCCACTTTCTTGTTCAAAACCTTAAATCGAATTTGGCTAATCTCGTTATTTCCAGTTGTTGCTCTTGGAAGTTATCGAGTTTAGGAGTGGCCTATTGGACACCTATAAACCAAATGACTTCCGACGGCAACAACTTGAAAAAACGAAAATTTCAAGTTGAGTTTATGGTTTGAACGGAAAAGTCGAATTGACATATAATTAGAATGAACCTAAAAGTCCTTATAATTGCCCTTCAAAATTTAGGTAAATTCAAAGCATGAATGAAATTGTTAAATCAAATCAAAATAATTTTGTAAAGAGGATTGGTTTTGTGGACCTAAATTTCTTCTTGAGTAGCTTTCTTTATTTTTTGAATATTCCGTAAATTATCAACAGTCCAAATTCATTTATTTAACCAAGCAGTGAAAGTTTATTGAGCACTCCATATCAAATCTTCAGGACCTGCAAAAAAGATATATTAATTACTATTTAATGATCAAGAAGTAAAAATTACTTATTTTTATTTTCGAGTTTTCTATCGATTACATTTTAATGAAAGCAGGCAAAATTCAAATCAATATTTTACATTTTTCGCATAATAATAATTGTTAATTATTCTAACATTTCCCTTGCCAATATGATGAAATAAATTATGAACATCAATGTAGTTATCTAAGGAAACCATTTAATCTCTCAGTCTCTCGGTAAACCATGAATGAGTATAATGCACAGACAAAATAATCAGATGTGTGCTACAATAGTTCATAATATCATTTACCTTAGATTCCAGATATATTTTTCTTCATAAGTAGCTTCTTAATTTTGAAAACATTCAGTAAATTATCAACAATCCAAATCCATTCATTTAATTTCATTGTTCAATTCATATAAACCTTTTCGGACCTGCAAAAAATATCAATAATTGTAACAATGAATAGTGAGTCTTCAAACATCCATCTCTTGTTGTGAAATGTATGGTAGAATTGATTAGAGCAACCTTGTGTACAATGTCTACTCTATTATAGTATTCATTTTTTGAAGAGTTTCGAGCTCCTGAGCTGTACCAGTGCTTGTGCGCAGCAAATGGCAAGCCGTATTTCGAGCTTTTGAGTTACTCAGGAGCACGAAACTTTTCAAAACGAATAGGCTATATATGGAACTATTGTGGGGAAACCCATTGATATTAAAGTTAAAGATATGAGAAAACCTCAATGAAATGTAGCATTATCATCATGAATTACTGTTACTTAGATTAATCGTTTATATATTCTGAACACTCACATGTCCCCAAAGGTTTCGATTTTTCAACAGTGTTCTTCTATTCACCGGATGGATTCACTGCTTTCCCCATCTTATATAATCTATCTGAAATGTAAATATCCACTTCTTGAATAACAATAGCAGCATTGATATACACTAATATGTGTTGATATTTCATGTCCTCCTATTATATTACACAAACTCGAATAAGCTGAACCTACCTCTTATTATTTCCTATGCGAGGAGTTCAATGGTATTTATCTTCGTTGGTTCCTTGCTTCACCTTGAGAAATCATTCTGAATCTTGTATTTCCTTTCTTGGGTTGAAAATGTAACTTTAAATTGGTCATTTTCTATTGATATATCTGAACCACAAATATCCTCTTCCTGAATAACAATAGTAGAATATTAATATAATAATACATATATCACATATTTCATGTTATCATAGTACACAAATTCTAATATATAACCTACCTGTATGGTACCTTTAAGTAAAAATTGTTGTAAATATGCTAGTTTATACGTTTTCTAATTAAAATTTTCGTTTCACCCGATGTAACTTCACTTTTGTTCAAATGTCAAACACTATAAGTACTCTATGATATCCAAATACGTCAAAGAAGAAAAAGAAAAGGAAAGGAAAGACTTTTATTTTTTTCCGAACAATTTATTTTGAATATTTGTTGTGTAAAAAAAAACCTTGCCCTAACAATAATGAACACAACAAAAAAAGAATTGTCGAATTTGGTGCAGTCGTTTAATAGAT
>JACDNR010000077.1:0-18578 GCA_013421045.1 Propylea japonica | reverse complement strand
AATTCTGTAAGATCTACCAGAACATTATCACTGATAATTATAAATATCGGTCTAATGAATCGATTGACGTTGAAAATTCATCGATCCCAAGCGAACTGCATTAAGCAGGCGCTTCGAACGCAACTCGAAATGAAAATGCAAAATCTATAAATAAACTGAATTTATTTGGAAAGTATGGCAGACTTTATTGAATTTGGTATGTTTTTATAGGTTTTCGAGGTAGCTGAATATAAATAAAATACTTTCGAATCGATATCTGCAAGCGTTTAGAATTTCACCGTTCAAATGGCATTTTTTCCAAAACTTGATATTTCAAACTTCCATAATTTCCGTTTGAACAGGCGGAATAAAAAAATGGAAGCAAGCCCTGAGCAGGAGCTTCTGAGCGCTCGTTCTCTGGTGGAGCAATAGGACTATCATCTCAAAATTCTGTATATGACTTGAAATTGATACTTTATATATAAACAATTAAAAAAATTCAATTCTATGGTCACACTTGAAAATTAAAATAATTAAATTTTATGGTTCTGATGATGCGATCCTCTTGAAATTTGGCATGAACATTCAGTATATCAATCTTTATACCAGGAATAAATTTCACTCAATTCAGATATCTTGTTATGAAAATATAATTTTTTTTTCAATATTCAAATGAATTTTCTATAGTTCGGATGATGCGATGATCTTCAATTTTGCACAAACATTCAATATATAAATCTCAATTCCAAAAATAATTTCATTTGATTCGGATATCTTGTTATGGAAATATAAAGAGTCTTTCCTTTAATATTCCAATTGGAATTTCTATGGTTCTGATGATGCTATCTCCTCTTGAAATTTTGCATGAACATTCAGTATATCAGTCTCAACTTACAAAATGAATTTCATTTGAATCGGAAAGTTGGTTATGGAAATAAAAAAATTCTTCTTTTCAATATTCCAATCGAATTTTCTATGGTTCTGTTAAATACTATGGCCACAAAATTTTGCGAGAGGCTCACTATGAGCATCTGGCAAGTTGCTGCTGCAAAATTTCATTCCGTTTGCCCTCTGGTTTTGTGGAATATTAGAAAACAAAATTTGAATGGCCACTTTTTTGGATGGAACACCTGTACGATTTTTCTGGTTAACGACTTAACCGAGCTATTTGGGAGCTGAACACACCCTGAAAATTTCAAGTCTTTAGGACAATCCGTTCGAGAGTTATTGTGCTCACGGACGGCCGGCCGGACGGCCGGACGGCTGGACGGCCCTACAGAATTTGATTTGACCTCATATTTTCCATCAGGGAGTCGAACCCTATCGTTTGAGACCATTTTCGGCTCAAAATTCGAAAATTACAGACATTTGGGCAAAACGATATAGCACTCGTCTAAGTAGAACGAGCGCTCAAAAATGGATTGCATATTCTTTTTCAGTCTGTAGTCCTCTTCAATATAAGCACATAAAATGATCATCTTAAATTTTGAAATTTTGGACGAAAAATGAGTAAGGGGTTGACCCCCCTTAAATCGATATATTTCACCATTTTGCGAAAATTCTGTAGGATCTACAAGAACGGTTATCACTGATAATCATAAATCTCGGTCTAATGAATCTATTGACGTTGAAAATTCATCGATCCGAAGCGAACTGCATTAAGCAGGCGCTCTCGAACGCAACTCAAAAATGAAAAATGCAAAATCTATAAACTGAATTTATTTGGAAAGTATGGCCGACTTTATTGAATTTGGTATGTTTTTATAGGTTTTCGAGGTAGCTGAATATAAATAAAATACTTTCGAATCGATATCTGCAAGCGTTTAGAATTTCACCGTTCAAATGGCATTTTTTCCAAAACTCGATATTTCAAACTTCCATAATTTCCGTTTGAACAGGCGGAATAAAAAATGGATTGCAGATTCTTTTTCAGTCTGTAGTCCCCTTCAATATAAGCACATAAAATGATCATCTTAAATTTTGAAATTTTGGACGAAAAATGAGTAAGGGGTGGACCGCGAAAATTCTGTAGGATCTACCAGAACAGTAATCACTGATAATTATGAATCTCGGTCTAATGAATCGATTGACGTTGAAAATTCATCGATCCGAAGCGAACTGCATTAAGCAGGCGCTCTCGACGCACTCGAAAATGAAAATCAAAATCTATACACTGAATTTATTTGGAAAGTATGGCGGACTTTATTGAATTTGGTATGTTTTTTATAGGTTTTCGAGGGTAGCTGAATATTAAAATTACTTTCGAATCGATATCTGCAAGCGTTTAGAATTCACCGTTCAAATGGCATTTTTTCCAAACTTGATATTTCAAACTTCCATAATTTTCCGTTTGAACAGGCGGATAAAAAATGGATTGATATTCTCTTCAGTCTGTAGTCCCTCTCAATATAAGCACATAAAATGATCATCTTAAATCGGAAATTTTGGACGAAAAATGAGGAAGGGTTTACCCCCCCCTAAATCGATATATTTCACCATTTGCGAAAATTCTGTAGGATCTACAAGAACGGTTCACTGATAATTATAAATCTCGGTCTAATGAATCGATTGACGTTGAAAATTCATCGATCCGAAGCGAACTGCATTAAGCAGGCGCTCTCGAACGCAACTCAAAAATGAAAAATGCAAAATCTATAAACTGAATTTATTTGAAAAGTATGGCCGACTCTATTGAATTGGTATGTTTTTATAGGTTTTCGAGGTAGCTGAATATAAACCTAATACTTTCGAATCGATATCTGCAAGCGTTTAGAATTTTCCACTGTTCAATGGCATTTTTTTCCAAACTCGATATTTCAAACTTCCATAATTTCCGTTTGAACAGGCGGAATAAAAATGGATTGCAGATTCTTTTTCAGTCTGTAGTCCTTTCAATATAAGCACATAAATTGATCATCTTAAATCTTGAAATTTTGAACGAAAAATGAGTAAGGGGTTGACCCCCCCTAAAACGCTATATTTCACCATTTTGCGAAAATTCTGTAGGATCTACAAGAACGGTTACCACTGATAATCATAATTCTCGGTCTAATGAATCGATTGACGTTGAAAATTCATCGATCCGAAGCGAACTGCATTACGCAGGCGCTCTCGAAGGCAACTCGAAAATGAAAAATGCAAAATCTATAAACTGAATTTATTTGAAAAGTATGGCAGACTTTATAGAATTTGGTATGTTTTTATAGGTTTTCGAGGTAGCTGAATATAAATAAAATACTTTCGAATCGATATCTGCAAGCGTTTAGAATTTCACCGTTCAAATGGCATTTTTTCCAAAACTCGATATTTCAAACTACCATAATTTCCGTTTGAACAGGCGGAATAAAAAATGGATTGCAGATTCTTTTTCAGTCTGTAGTCCCCTTCAATATAAGCACATAAAATGATCATCTTAAATTTTGAAATTTTGGACGAAAAATGAGTAAGGGGTTGACCCCCCCTAAAACGCTATATTTCACCATTTTGCGAAAATTCTGTAGGATCTACAAGAACGGTTATCACTGATAATTATAAATCTCGGTCTAATGAATCGATTGACGTTGAAATTCATCGATCCGAAGCGAACTGCATTAAGCAGGCGCTCTCGAACGCAACTCGAAAATGAAAAATGCAAAATCTATAAACTGAATTTATTTGGAAAGTATGGCAGACTTTATTGAATTTGGTATGTTTTTATAGGTTTTCGAGGTAGCTGAATATGAATAAAATACTTTCGAATCGATATCTGCAAGCGTTTAGAATTTCACCGTTCAAATGGCATTTTTTCCAAAACTTGATATTTCAAACTTCCATTATTTCCGTTTGAACAGGCGGAATAAAAAATGGATTGCATATTCTTTTTCAGTCTGTAGTCCTCTTCAATATAAGCACATAAAATGATCATCTAAAGTTTTGAAATTTTGGACGAAAAATGAGTAAGGGGTTGACCCCCCCTAAATCGATATATTTCACCATTTTGCGAAAATTCTGTAGGATCTACAAGAACGGTTATCACTGCTAATTATAAATCTCGGTCTAATGGATCGATTGACGTTGAAAATTCATCGATCCGAAGCGAACTGCATTAAGCAGGCGCTCTCGAACGCAACTCCAAAATGAAAAATGCAAAATCTATAAACTGAATTTATTTGGAAAGTATGGCAGACTTTATTGAATTTGGTATGTTTTTATACGTTTTCGAGGTAGCTGAATATAAATAAAATACTTTCGAATCGATATCTGCAAGCGTTTAGAATTTCACCGTTCAAATGGCATTTTTTCCAAAACTCGATATTTCAAACTTCCATAATTTCCGTTTGAACAGGCGGAATAAAAAATGGATTGCATATTCTTTTCAGTCTGTAGTCCTCTTCAATATAAGCACATAAAATGATCATCTTAAATTTTGAAATTTTGGACGAAAAATGAGTAAGGGGTTGACCCCCCCTAAAACGCTATATTTCACCATTTTGCGAAAATTCTGTAGGATCTACAAAAACGGTTATCACTGATGATTATAAATCTCGGTCTAATGAATCGATTGACGTTGAAAATTCATCGATCCGAAGCGAACTGCATTAAGCAGGCGCTCTCGAACGCAACTCGAAAATGAAAAATGCAAAATCTATAAACTGAATTTATTTGAAAAGTATGGCAGACTTTATTGAATTTGGTATGTTTTTATAGGTTTTCGAGGTAGCTGAATATAATAAAATACTTTCGAATCGATATCTGCAAGCGTTTAGAATTTCATCGTTCAAATGGCATTTTTTCCAAAACTCGATATACCAAACTTCCATAATTTCCGTTTGAACAGGCGGAATAAAAATGGATTGCAGATTCTTTTTCAGTTTGTAGTCCCTTCAATATAAGCACATAAAATGATCATCTTAAATTTTGAAATTTTGGACGAAAAATGAGTTAGGGTGTTGACCCCCCCTAAAACGCTATATTTCACCATTTTGCGAAAATTCTGTAGATCTACAAGAACGGTTATCACTGATAATTATAAATCTCGGTCTAATGAATCGATTGACGTTAAAAATTCATCGATCCGAAGCGAACTGCATTAAGCAGGCGCTCTCGAACGCAACTCGAAAATGAAAAATGCAAAATCTATAAACTGAATTTATTTGAAAAGTATGGCAGACTTTATTAAGTTTGGTATGTTTTTATAGGTTTTCGAGGTAGCTGAATATGAATAAAAAATTTTCGAATCGATATCTGCAAGCGTTTAGAATTTCACCGTTCAAAGGGCATTTTTTCCAAAACTCGATATTTCAAACTTCCATAATTTCCGTTTGAACAGGCGGAATAAAAAATGGATTGCATATTCTTTTTCAGTCTGTAGTCCTCTTCAATATAAGCACATAAAATGATCATCTTAAATTTTGAAATTTTGGACGAAAAATGAGTAAGGGGTTGACCCCCCCTAAAACGCTATATTTCACCATTTTGCGAAAATTCTGTAGGATCTACAAAAACGGTTATCACTGATAATTATAAAATCTTCTTGGTCTAATGGATTGACGTTGAAAAAAATTCATCGATCCGAACTGCCATGCATTACGCAGGCGCTCTCGAAGGCAGCTCGAAAATGAAAAATGCAAAATCTATAAACTGAATAAAATATTTTGAAAGTAAGTAAATATGGATTGCAGATTTTTTTTCAGCTTTTAATGAAAATTAATCGGTCTCTTGTTCATACGATCAAAATGATTAATACCTCATTTTATAGGTAAATTAATTCTCTACAAACGCCCTATTGATCAAATCGGTCTCTGTTCATACTATCAGAATGATTAATACCTCATTTTATAGGTAAATTAATTCTCTACAAACCCTTGTTGACCACTTTTTTCCATAACCCCACCGTTTCAAATAATATCGAATAAACTTGGAGGAGATGGAAAATGACATTTTTTCATCCATTAATGAAAATAAATCGGTCCTGTTCATCCGATCAGAATGATTAATACCTCATTTTATAGGTAAATTAATTCTCTACAAACGCCCTATTGACCACTTTTTTTCCATAACCTACCGTTTTGAAAATATATCGAATAAACTTGGGAGGAGATGGAAAATGAGGTATTAATCATTCTGATCGGATGAACAGAGACCGATTTATTTTCATTAATAGATGAAAAATGTCATTTTCCATCTCCTCCCAGTTTATTCGATATATTTTCAAAACGGTAGGTTATGGAGAAAAGTGGTCAATAAGCTTTTGTAGAGAATCAATTTACCTAAAAAAGGAGGTATTAATCATTCTGATCAGAATAACAAGACCGATTCATTTTCATTAATAGATGAAAAAAATCTTTTCCATCCCCTTCCCCTTCAAGTTTATTCGATATATTTCGAAACGTGGGTTTATGGAAAAAAGTGATCAATAGGGAGTTTTGTAGAGAATTATTTACCTATAAAATAGTATCAATCATTCGATCGATATTAACAGAGACCGATTTATTTTCATTAATAGATGAAAAAATGTCATTTTCCATCTCCTCCCAAGTTTATTAGATATTTTCGAAACGGTGGGTTATGGAAAGAAATGTGTCAATAGGGCGTTTGCAGAGAATTAATTTACCTATGAAATGAGGTATTAACCATTCTGAACGGATGAACAGAGACCGATTTATTTTCATTAATAGATGAAAAAATGTCATTTTCCATCTCCTCCCAAGTTTATTCGATATATTTTCAAAACGGTAGGTTATGGAGAAAAGTGGTCAATAAAGCTTTTGTAGAGAATCAATTTACCTAAAAAAGGAGGTATTAATCATTCTGATCAGAATAACAGAGACCGATTCATTTTCATTAATAGATGAAAAAATATCATTTTCCATCCCCTTTCAAGTTTATTCGATATATTTTCGAAACGGTGGGTTATGGAAAAAAGTGATCAATAGGGAGTTTGTAGAGAATTAATTTACCTATAAAATGAGGTATCAATCATTCTGATCGTATGAACAGAGACCGATTTATTTTCATTAATAGATGAAAAAATGTCATTTTCCATCTCCTCCCAAGTTTATTCGATATATTTTCAAAACGGTAGGTTATGGAGAAAAAATGACAATGAAGCCTTTGTAGAGAATCAATTAACCTAAAAATGAGGTATTCATCATTCTGATCAGATGAACAGAGACCGATTTATTTTTATTAATAGATGAAAAAATATCATTTTTCATCTCCTCCAAGTTTATTCGATATATTTTCGAAACGGTGGGTTATGGAAAAAGTGGTCAATAAGCTTTTGTAGAGAATGAATTTACCTATAATATGAGGTATTAATCATTCTGATCGGATGAACAGAGACCGATTTATTTTCGATAATAGAAAAAAAAATGTCATTTTTTCATCTCCTCCCAAGTTTATTCGATATATTTTCAAAACGGAGATATGAAAAAAAGTGGTAAATAGGGCGTTTGTAGAGATAATTCACCTATATAATGAGGTATAAATCATTCTGATCAGATGAACAGAGACCGATTTATTTCCATTAATAGATGAAAAAATGTCATTTTCCATCTCCTCCCAAGTTTATTCGATATATTTTCAAAACGGTAGGTTATGGAGAAAAGTGGTCAATAGGGCTTTTGTAGAGAATCAATTTACCTAAATAATGAGGTATTAATCATTCTGATTGGATGAACAGAGACCAATTTATTTTCATTAATAAATGAAAAAATGTCATTTTTCATCTCCTCCCAAGTTTATTCGATATATTTTCAAAACGGTAGGTTATTGGAGAAAGTGGTCAATAAGGCGATTTATTTTCATTAATAAATGAAAATATATCATTTTCCATCTCCTTTCAAGTTTATTCGATATATTTTCAAAACGGTGGGTTATGGAAAAAAGTGGTCAATAGGGCTTTTGTAGAGAATTAATATACCTATATAATGAGGTATTAATCATTCTGATCGGATGAACAGAGACCGATTTATTTCCATTAATGAATGAAAACATGGCATTTTCCATCTCCTCCCAAGTTTATTCGATATATTTTCAAAACGGTAGGTTATGGAGAAAAGTGGTCAATAGGGCTTTTGTAGAGAATTAATATACCTATATAATGAGTTATTAGTCATTCTGATCGGATGAACAGAGACCGATTTATTTTCATTAATAGATGAAAAAATGTCATTTTCCATCTCCTCCCAAGTTTATTCGATATATTTACAAAACGGTAGGTTATGGGAAAAAGTAGTCAATGGGGCGTTTGTAGAGAATTAATTTACCTATAAAATGAGTTATTAATCATTCTGATCGGATGAACAGAGACCGATTTATTTTCATTAATAGATGAAAAAATGTCATTTTTCCATCTCCTCCCAAGTTTATTCGATATATTTTCAAAACGGTAGGTTATGGAAAAAAGTGGTCAATAGGGCGTTCGTAGAGAATTAATTCACCTATAAAATGAGGTATTTATCATCCTGATCGGATGAACAGAGACCGATTTATTTTCATTAATAGATAAAAAAATGTCATTTTTCATCTTCTCGCAAGTTTATTCGATATATTTCCAAAACGGTAGGTTATGGAAAAAAGTGGTCGATAGGGCGTTTGTAGAGAATTAATTTACCTATATAATGAGGTATTAATCATTCTGATCAGATGAACAGAGACCGATTTATTTTCATCAATAGATGAAAAAATATCATTTTTCATCTCCTCCCAAGTTTATTCGATATATTTTCGAAACGGTGGTTATGGAAAAAAGTGGTCAATAGGGTCGTTGTAGAGAATTAATTTACCTATAAAATGGGTAATAATAATTCTGATCGGATGAACAGAGACCGATTTATTTTCATTAATAGATGAGAAAATGTCATTTTTCCATCTCCTCCCAAGTTAATTCGATATATTTTCAAAATGGTGGGTTATAGAAAAAATGATCAAGAAGGCGCGTTTGAAGAGAATTAATTTACCTATAAAATGAGGTATTAATCATTCTGATCGGATGAACAGAGACCGATTTATTTTCATTAATAGATGAAAAAATGTAATTTTTCATCTCCTCCCAAGTTTATTCGATATATTTTCAAAACGGTAGGCTATGGAAAAAAGTGGGCTTCAGTGCGTTTGTAGAGAATTAATTCACCTATATAATGAGGTATTAATCATTCTGATCGGATGGACAGAGACCGATTTATTTTCATTAATAAATTGAAAAATGTCATTTTCCATCTCCTCCCAAATTTATTCGATATATTTTCGAAACGGTAGGTTATGGAAAAAAGTGGTCAGGAAGACGTTTGTAGAGAATTAATTTACCTATATAATGAGGTATTAATCATTCTGATCGGATGAACAGAGGCCGATTTATTTTCATTAATAGATGAAAAAATGTCATTTTTCCATCTCCCCCCCAGTTTATTCGATATATTTTCAAAACGGTAGGTTATTGAAGAAAGTGGTCAATTCGTAGATTCGTAGATTCGTAGAGATTAATTTACCTATAAAATGAGGTCATTTTCCATCTCCTCCCAAGTTGATTCGTTACATCTCGTATAACATACCGTAAAAAAATCGTAAAATCCCGTCACAGGTCGTAACTTTCCGTAACATGTCTTCACATCTCGTATCATTTCGTTACATCTCGTAACATGACGTAACAAATCGTAACATGACGTACCATCCCGTAATAGGTCATAACATTCCGTAACAGGTCGTAACATTACGTAACATCTCGTAACATGCCGTAACATCTCGTATCATTCCGTTACAACGGAATGATACGAGGTGTTTCTCGTAACATGCCTTAACATTTCGTAACATTCCGTAACATCTTGTTACATACCGTAAAAAGTCGTAACATCCCGTAACAGGTCGTAACATGACGTAACATCTCGTAACATACCGTAACATCTCGTTACATCCCGTAACAAACAGTTCGTAATATGCCGTTACATACCGTGATATCTCGTAACATCTCGTAACATGTAGTAACTTTGTTACTAAAAGAGATACAGAAAAATGTTTTCTACAAAAATTTCACAAAGTCCACCGATGAAAAAAAAACTAAGAATGACCAAAACACATGGAGTAACTACAGTTTAACTGACCCCTCGAACCCGAATGAGAATCGAGGCAGACCCAGTGAGCAACGTTAATACTCCATACAATCCCAACCCACTCCCAACCAATCCTTTCGGGCAGTTGTATGAAGCAACTATGGTTTTACTGGCCCGTCGAACCTGAATACGGATCGAGGCAGACCCAGTGAGCAACGTTAGTACTCTATACAATCCAAACCCACTCCTTACCAATCCATCTCTGGCCAATATGAAGCAACTAAGGTTTTACTGGCCCCTCGATTCTGAATACGGATCGAGGCAGAACCAGTGAGCAACGTAAGTATTCCATACAATCCAAACCCACTCCTTACCAATCCATCTCTGGCCAATATGAAGTAACTATAATTTTACTGGCCCCTTGAACCCGAACACGGATCAAGGCAGACCCAGTGAGCAATATTAGTACTGCATATAACCCAACCCACCCCTCTCGGTCTAATGTATTGAGTAACTATGGTTTACTGGCCCCTCGAACCCGAATACGGATCGAGGCAGACCCAGTGAGCAATATTAGTACTGCTTATAACCCAACCCACTCCTTAACAATCCTTCTCAGGCTAATGTATGAAATAACTTTGATTTCACTGGTTTCTCGTACCAGAAAACGGACCCGGGTAGACCCAGTGAGCAATATTAGCCACATCGTACGACCAGGCCAAAGAAGATGTGGAGTAACTATGGCTTAACTGGCCCTCGAACCCGAAAGAGAATCGTGGCAGACCCAGTGAGCAACGTTAGTACTCCATATAATCCAACCCACTCCTAACAAATCCTTTCCTAGCAGAAGTACGAAGTTACTAGGGTTTTACTGGCCCCCTAAATCGGAAGACGGATCGAGGCAGACCCAGTGAGTAACGTTAGTAATCCATACAATCCCAACCCACTCCTTACCAATCCATCGGGTTTATATACGATGTACCTAAGGTTTTACTTGCCCCTCGAACCAGAATACGGATTGAGGCAGACCCAGTGAGCAACGCTAGTACTCCATATAACCCAACCCACTCCTAATAACTCCTTTCCTAGCAGAATTATGAAGTAACTAGGGTTTTACTGGCCCCTCAAACCGGAGGACGGATTGAGGCAGTCTAAGTAGTAAACTAGTAAGTTGAATTTTTACACAATCAATTGCAGCAAAAGAATGATGAATCGCACTACCTGATCTGCCACATATAAAGGTAAAAATTGATAAAATCTGCCACATATAAAGGTAAAAATTGATAAAATCAGATGTATTGAAAGCAACCATTGTATCTTCCGAACAAATCTACTGAGGACTATCAAATGAATTTTAAAATGTTCTGTTTTTGAAGAAGAAACTGACTGAACTACTCAGTACAATGTGAAATCGATATAATTCATCTACAGAGAAATGAGATTCTGAAAACTAGAATGAGAAACAAAAAAAAAAATGTATTATGAATCTCCCAAACTTCACAGATTCTGAATGAGCTGATATGCTAGTTTTCGAAATTACCATAGGTTGAACATTACTACAGAGTAGTTCGAATATCTGAATATCTGAATATCTCAAAAATTTATTTTTATAGATTCGCAATTGATTGGTTAGTACATACATGTGATCTCATGCTTTCTTTTCTAATTAAATGTATCAGTTCTTATTCTTTTTGAGGCAGATAAAAAAAGACTTGATTAAATCAATTTTATCTATTAAATATATTTATTGTCTGATGTATTTCCATTAAATCCATTAAATTGAATTAGAAATGAAAGCATGAGAATGAATTTCACACAATCATTGCAACAGAAGAATGATGAATCGCACAACCTGATCTGCCACATAGAAAGGTAAAAATTGATAAAATGAAATGGTATTGAAGGAAACCATGTATCTTCTGAATAAATCTATTGAGGAACTATGAAATAGAATATTTGAAATGTTCAGTTTTGAAGAAACTGACTGAACTACTCAGTACAGTGTGAAATCGATATAATTATCTACCGAAGAAATGAGATTCTGAAAACTAGAATGAGAATAAACGAACAAAATGAATTATGAAACTCCTCAACTTCACAGTTCTGAATGAGCTTGATATGTTAGTTTTCGAAATTACCATTGGTTTGAACGGTTACTACTACTAGTTCGAATTGTTCTGATCTGAATACTCAAAAATTAATTTTTTAGTTTCGCAATTGATTGGTTTGTACATACATGTGATCTCATGTCTAATTTCCAATTAAATTTCATCAGTTTTAATTCTTCCATGAGGCAGAAAAAAAAGGCTTGATTAAATCAATATTGATCTATGAAATATAGTCTGATCTGGTGATCAGCCGCAAAGAAAGATGAGAATTGATTAAATAAAGCCTTCTGCATCTTGACTTAGAAATGAAAGCATGGAATGAATTTTTACACAATCGATTGCAACAAAAGAATGATGAATCGTACTACCTGATCTGCCACATTGAAAAGTAAAATTGATAAAATCAATTGGAATTGAATGCAACAAATCTATTGAGGAACTATGAACTTAATTATTTGAAATATTCAGTTCTGAAGAAACTGACTGAACTACTCAGTACAGTGTGAAATCGATATAACTTCATCTTTACTACTCAACACATTTCGTAATTTATATATTTCTGGGAACAAAAATGTGAACAAACTAACAAAGTGAAGTATGAATCTCTCGAATACCAAAGATAAAGTGTTCTCTATAGAGAACACTTATAAGCTTATAAGCTTTGAACACCTTATTCTCATTGTAACAGTGTTTGAAACATATACCACATTACGTTACTCAGTAGTTCGAATCCTCTTGATCTAATATCTCAGTCATTTGATTTTATAGTTCCCCAATAGATTTGTTAGTAGATAGGTTATTGGTGGCATGAATTTTTTTCAATTTTAATATTCATTGTTGGTTTTCAAGAATCTAAGAGTTTGAAAATGTTCTTACTATTGATTTCTATATTATAATTAAGTAAAAATTGGTTGTCCATATCTTTTAAGATTTCTAGTTTTTCGAGTAGTATTATTTCAAAGTAGTTTTTTTTTCTCTCTGAAGTATTTTCAGATTGTCAAATGTGATATGAGGTATCGTTAAAATGTGTTGAATCTGTGAAGTTTGGGAGATTCATAATTTAATTGGTTCGTTTATAGTTTTCAGAACCTCATTTCTTCGGTAGATAAAATTATATCGATTTCACACTGAGTAGTTCAGTCAGTTTCTTCGAATGGGAACATTTTAAATATTCAATTTCATAGTTCCTCAGTAGATTTGTTCGGAAGATACATTGGTTGCTGCCAATACCATTTGATTTTATCAATTTTAACCTTTCTATGTGGCAGATCAGGTAGTGCGATTCATCATTCTTTTGCTGCAATTGATTGTGTGAAAATTCAACTTACTAGTTTACTACTTAGGCTTTCCTTATTGAATTTTTCAACATGAAAGATTATGAGACTCAATATTGTTGGTTTTCAAGAATCTACGAGTTTGAAAATGTTCTTACTATTGACTTCCATATTATAATATATTAAATGAGAATTGGTGCTTAAGATTTCAAGTTGTTCGAGTAGTTTTATTTTAAAGTAGTTATTTTTTCTGAAGTATTTTCAGATTGTCAATTGTGATATGAGTTATCGTTAAAATGCGTGGCAGAAGCGAATGGGGCCAGAGGCCAGAGATGGATTGGTAAGGAGTGGGTTTGGATTGTATAGAGTACTAACGTTGCTCACTGGGTCTGCCTCGAACGTATTCAGGTTCGAGGGGCCAGTAAAACCATAGTTGCTTCTTACAACTGCCCGAAAGGATTGGTTGGGAGTGGGTTGGGATTGTATGGAGTATTAACGTTGCTCACTGGGTCTGCCTCGATTCTCATTCGGGTTCGAGGGGTCAGTTAAGCTGTAGTTACTCCATGTGTTTGGTCATTCTTAGTTTTTTTTCATCGGTTTTTTTCACATCGGTGGATTTTTGTAGAAAACATTTTTCTGTATCTCTTTAAGTAACAAAGTTACTACATGTTACGAGATGTTACGGCATGTTACGAGATGTCACGGTATGTTACGGCATGTTACGAACTGTTTGTAACGGGATGTAACGAGATGTTACGATATGTAAATTGATTGTAACGTCATGTAACGAGTTGTTACGGTATGTTACGAGATGTTACGTCATGTAACGACCTGTTACGGGATGTTACGACTTTTTACGGTATGTAACAAGATGTTACGGAATGTTACGAAATGTTAAGGCATGTTACGAGAAACACCTCGTATCATTCCGTTGTTACGGAATGATACGAGATGTTACGGCATGTTACGAGATGTTACGTAATGTTACAACCTGTAACGGAATGTTATGACCTATTACGGGATGGTACGTCATGTTACGATTTGTAACCTCATGTTACGAGATGTTACGACTTTTTACGGTATGTTACGAGATGTTACGAAATGATACGAGATGTGAAGACATGTTACGGAAAGTTACGACCTGTAACAGGATTTTACGATTTTTTACGGTATGTTATACGAGATGTAACGAATAAACTTCGGAGGAGATGGAAAATGACCTCATTTTATAGGTAAATTAATTCTTTACGAACGCCCTATTGACCACTTTTTTCAATAACCTACCGTTTTGAAAATATATCGAATAAACTTGGGGGGAGATGGAAAAATGACATTTTTCATCTATTAATGAAAATAAATCGGCCTCTGTTCATCCGATCAGAATGATTGATACCTCATTATATAGGTAAATTGATTCTCTACAAACGTCTCCTTGACCTCTTTCTTTCATAACCTACCGTTTTGAAAATATATCGAATAAACTTGGGAGGAGATGGAAAATGACATTTTTTCATCTATTAATGAAAATAAATCGGTCTCTGTTCATCCGATCAGAATGAGTAATACCTCATTTTATAGGTAAATTAATTCTCTACGAACGCCCTCATCATTTTTTCTATAACCCACCGTTTTGAAAATATATCGAATGAACTTGGGAGGAGATGGAAAAATGACATTTTTCATCTATTAATGAAAATAAATCGGTCTCTGTTCATCCGATCAGAATGATTAATACCTCATTTTATAGGTGAATTAATTCTCTACAAACGCCCTATTGACGACATTTTTCCATAAACCACCGTTTCGAAAATATATCGAATAAACTTGGGAGGAGATGGAAAAATGACATTTTTTCATCTATAAATGAAAATAAATCGGTCTCTGTTCATCCGATCAAAATGATTAATACCTCATTTTATAGGTATATTCATTCTCTACAAACGCCCTATTGACCCATTTTTTCCATAACCCACCGACTCGAAAATATATCGAATAAACTTGGGAGGAGATGGAAAATGATATTTTTTCATCTATTAATGAAAATAAATCGGTCTCTGTTCATCTGATCAGAATGACTAATACTTCATTTTTTAGGTAAATTGATTCTCCACAAAAGCCCTATTGACCACTTTTCTCCGTCACCTACCGTTTTGAAGAGATGGAAAATGACATTTTTTCATCTATTAATGAAAATAAATCGGTCTCTGATCATCCGATCATTTTTTAGGTAAATTAATTCTCTACAAAAGCCCTATAGACCATTTTTTCCATAACCTACTGTTTTGAAAATATATCGAATAAACTTGAGAAGAGATGAAAAATGACATTTTTTCATCCATTAATGAAAATAAATCGATTTCTGTTCATCCGATCAGAATGATTAATACCTCATTTCATAGGTAAATTAATTTTCTACAAACGCCCTATCGACCACTTTTCTCTATAACCTACCGTTTCGAAAGGAGATGGAAAATGATATTTTTTCATCTATTGATGAAAATAAATCGGTCTCTGTTCATCTGATCAGAATGATTAATACCTCATTATATAGGTAAATCAATTCTCTACAAACGCCTCATTGACCACTTTTTTCCATAACCTACCGTTTTGAAAATATATCGAATAAACTTGGGAGGAGATGGAAAATGACATTTTTTCATCTATTAATGAAAATAAATCGGTCTCTGTTCATCTGATCAGAATGTTAAATACCTCATTTTATAGGTAAATTAATTCTCTACGAAACGCCCTTTGACCACTTTTTTCCATAACCTACCGTTTTGAAAATATATCGAATAAACTTGGGAGGAGATGAAAAATGACATTTTTCTTCTATTATCAAAAATAATCGGTCTCTGTTCATCCGATCAGAATGATTAATACCTCATATTATAGGTAATTAATTCTCTACAAACGCCCTAGTGACCACTTTTTTCCATAACCCACCGTTTCGAAAATATATCGAATAAACCTGGGAGGAGATGGAAAATGATATTTTTTCATCTATTAATGAAAATAAATCGGTCTCTGTTCATCTGATCAGAATGATTAATACCTCATTATATAGGTAAATTAATTCTCTACAAACGCCCCATCGACCACTTTTTTCCATAACCTACCGTTTTGAAAATATATCGAATAAACTTGCGAGAAGATGAAAAATGACATTTTTTCATCTATTAATGAAAATAAATCGGTCTCTGTTCATCCGATCAGGATGATAAATACCTCATTTTATAGGTAAATCAATTCTCTATGAACGCCCTATTGACCACTTCTTTCCATAACCTACCGTTTTGAAAATATATCGAATAAACTTGGGAGGAGATGGAAAATGACATTTTTTCATCTATTAATGAAAATAAATCGGTCTCTGTTCATCCGATCAGAATGATTAATAACTCATTTTATAGGTAAATTAATTCTCTACAAACGCCCTATCGAGACTTTTTCCCAAAGCCTACCGTTTTGTAAATATATCGAATAAACTTGGGAGGAGATGGAAAATGACATTTTTTCATCTATTAATGAAAATAAATCGGTCTCTGTTCATCCGATCAGAATGACTAATACCTCATTATATAGGTAAACGTTTTGTTGACCACTTTTTTCCATAACCTTCCGTTTTGAAAATATATCGAATAAACTTGGGAGGAGATGGAAAATGACATTTTTCCATCTATTAATGAGAATAAATCGGTCTCTGTTCATCCGATCAGAATGATAAATACCTCATTTAATAGGTAAGGCAATTATCTACACACGCCTAATTGACCACTTTTTTCCATAACCTACCGTCTTGAAAATATATCGAATAAACTTGGGAGGAGATGGAAAATGACATTTTTTCATCTATTAATGAAAATAAATTGGTGTCTGTTCATCCGATCAGAATGATTAATACCTCATTATATAGGTAAATTAATTCTCTACAAACGCCCTATTGACCACTTTTTTCCATAACCTACCGTTATGAAAATTTATCGAATAAACTTGGGAGGAGATGAAAAATGACCTTTTTTCATCTATTAATGAAAATAAATCGGTCTCTGTTCATCCGATCAGAAAAATTGATACCTCATTTTATAGGTAAATTAATTCTCTAAGAATGCCTTATCGACCACTTTTTGCCATAACCTACCGTTTTGACAATATATGGAATAAACTTGGGAGGAGATGGAAAATGACATTTTTTCATTTATTAATGGAAATAAATCGGTCTCTGTTCATCGATCAGAATGATTAATACCTCATTATATAGGTATTTTAATTCTCTACAAACGTTTTATTGACCACTTTTTTTCATAACCCACCGTTTGAAGATATATCGAATAACTTGAAAGGAGATGGAAAATGATATTTTTCATTCATTAATGAAAATAAATCGGTCTCTGTTCATCTGATCAGAATGATTGCTACCTCATTTGATGGTAAATTAATTCTCTACAAACGCCCTATTGACCACTTTTTTCCATAACCTACCGTTTTGAAAATATATAGAATAAACTTGGGAGGAGATGGAAAAATGACATTTTTTCTTCTATTATCAAAAATAAATCGGTCTCTGTTCATCCGATCAGAATGATTATACCTCATATTATAGGTAAATTAATTTTTCTACGAAACGCCCTATTGACCACTTTTTCCATAACCACCGTTTTGAAATATATCGAATAAACTTGGGAGGAGATGGAAAATGACATTTTTCTTCTATTATCAAAAATAAATCGGTCTCTGTTCATCGATCAGAATGATTAATACCTCATTTATAGGTAAAATTATTTACAAAAGCCCTTTTGACCTTTTTCTCCATAACCTACCGTTTTGAAAATATATCGAATAAACTTGGGAGGAGATGGAAAATGATATTTTTCATCTATTAATGAAAATAAATCGGTCTCTGTTCATCCGATCAGAATGATTAGTACCTCATTTTATAGGTAAATTAATTCTCTACAAAGCCTATTGACCACTTTTTTCCATAACCTACCGTTTGAAAATATATCGAATAAACTTGGGAGGAGATGGAAAAATGACATTTTTTCATCTATTAATGAAAATAAATCGGTCTCTGTTCATCCGAACAGAATGATTAATACCTCATTTTATAGGTAAATTAATTCTCTACAAACGCCTTTGACCACTTTTTCCATAACCTACCGTTTTGAAAATATATCGAATAAACTTGG
>JACDNR010000076.1:0-38508 GCA_013421045.1 Propylea japonica | reverse complement strand
TTATATGTAAGATAAATAGTCTAATTTATCTCAGTGTGTTTGGGAGTAGATCCGTCAATGAGATAGACTGTCAGAAAAGACTGTCATTCATAAAGTTAGTTGATAAGTGAAAGAATAAACTTTTATTGTCGTTTCTCTTATTCTAGGTAAGAGATCATAATAATATGAATTTCAATTATGTTCAATATAAAATAAATCTCTTATTCTAGAGCAACACAAGGTTTGTTTACTTGTCAACACCTACCCACCAAACTGAAGATCCGATATCTTATAAAACGACAATATTCGTTTTTCAGTATCCTGAAAGGGGTATTGAAAGTAATAAAACAGGAAGATGGAAAAACTTCAATTTGAATTTACAATTATTCCAGCAGCAGACGGAAAGTCAAATGTGTATGCCATTACCTCAATCACAACTGAAGAAAATGAAACCTATGAAGTCCCTCAGGAATTACAAATAGCCTCACTGCATACTGAGTTGACTAAACACCCAGCATTTACAAAAGTAAAAAACAGTATAAATAAAAGGTACCAATACAGAAAAGTTTGGATAACTTTAACAGAGAAGCTTAAAGAAATTTATGTAGATGATGGTAATATACAATTTTCTGAGCAATATTTGCAGCTAGTGGATCAAGACAAAACAGTAAATAACACAATCTCAAGACCAGAAGATTCGAATACATTACAAAAAATTCTTGATAAGTTAGTCGAAAGAGGAAAATATCAAGACAATGATGAACAACAAAATTTGAACAAAATAGCTGATAAATTTGTATTAGAAAAATTCACAAGTAAAACCAATAATGCAAATCAGTGGATAGAAGTTTTTGAAAGGGAGTGTACTCGCTTCAAAATAAATTCTGATGTGAACAAGATTGAAGTATTGAGGCTGTTCATGGATAAGTCATGTGTAGATTGGTACAGCTCAATGATCATTAAGTTTACACTGGAAGCAAAATGGTCTATTTGGAAAGAAAAATTCTGCGAATCTTTCGCAAATAAAGGCTGGGGCCCAGTTAAACATGCTTTTTTATTCAGATATAGAGACGGCTCTTTATTGGACTATGCTATAAAAAAAGAAAAACTTTTATTGGAAATGAGAGGTTCTATTGATACAGGTACTTTAGTAGACTTGTAGCAGCTGGCTTACCAGAATTCATTTTAAATAAAATTGATAGAGAAATGGTCAAGGATACAGTGGATCTATTTAATGAAATTAGCAAGTACGACACATAGTAAAGAGAGATAATAAATCAGGTATGAAAAAAAAGTAATGCTTATGTAAGACAGGATGCTACAAAAGTGGAAAAGAAACCATGCAGTATTTGCACCAAGTTGGGTAAAGGTACAAGGTACCACATGGAAACAGCTTGTTATTTCAAAAATGTAAATAACAATAATCATAGAATAAGACATATTATAATTCTGAAATTGAAGTAGAATTAAATCGAGACAACCAAAAAAACGAATAACTACACCATTAATTAAAGTCAAACTGTTATTGAACAATAAAAAAGAAATAAATGCTATTTATGATTCTGGTTCAAACGTTTCTCTAATCAACTCCCATTTACTCAAAATAAAGGAAACAAATAGGGTTTTGAATACAGATAATTTAGTAACAATTAATGGTGTAAGTAAAACAATTGGTTTGACTTCTCTAAAAATAAAAATTTTTGATATAGAAAAAGATGTAGATGTATATATTATAGATGGTGAGAAATTTAAATATGATTTTCTAATTGGATTAGATATAATAAAGAATTTTCAATTAATACAAGATGAAAATTTAAGAATAAAACGAAAAAAAGAAACGATAATTAATGAAATAGAGGAAAACAGCCCTGAATCACATAACTTGAGTTTTGATGAAGACAGGCGAGTTAATTTTAATGAATACTTTATAGAAGAAGACTTTCGCATACAAACCAATCATTTGAGTAATTCTCAAAAACTTGAAATAGAAAATCTGATTAAGAAGAATAAAACAATATTTGCAAAAGATAAATATGATATTGGCACAGTTAATGAATACGAAGCAAGAATAGACTTGCTGTCAGATAAATATGTTAGTAAGAGACCTTACAGGTGTAGCATGGAAGATAGAATGGAAATTGAAAATCAGATATCAAAATTATTAGAAAATGAATTGATAGAAGAATCCTACAGCCCTTTTGCTGCACCTGTCACTCTAGTATTTAAAAAAGAAGATCAACGAAAAACAAGACTATGCATTGACTTCAGAGATCTGAACAAATTAGTTATACCCCAAGCACAACCATTTCCATTGATAGAAGACTTGATGATAAAGGCAAGAAATTGCGAATATTTTCTACTTTAGATATAAACTCAGCATTCTGGTCAATTCCACTCAGAATTGAAGACAGACAAAAAACAGGGTTTGTAACCCAGTCTGGACACTATCAATGGACCTGTTTACCATTCGGACTAAAAACGTCACCGGCCATATTTCAAAGAATACTCAGCAATATATTGAGAAAATATAGGCTTACAAGTTTTGCAGTGAATTATATTGATGATATTCTTATATTTTCCAGAACTTTCGAGGAACATATACAACACTTAACAGAATTATTTGAGGCAATACAGAAAGAAGGGTTCAGATTGAAATTTACAAAATGCACATTTGCTGATAAAAAAGTGAAATATTTAGGACATATCATCGAAAATAATACCATAAGTCCGATAAAAGACAACATAAAGTCTATAAGAGATTTCCCTACACCAAAAACACAGAAAATATTCGACAGTTTTTAGGTAAGATCAATTTCTACCATGAATACATACCTAAAAGTGCGATACTGTTGGAACCATTACACAATCTTCTAAGAAAAAATCAAAAATTCGTTTGGACGGAAGATTGTCAAATAGCAATGAATAAAATTAAACATTTACTATGCTCACAACCGATTCTTGAAATTTTTGATCAAAATTTGCCAATCAGCATTTACACTGATGCATCCATAGAAGGAGTTGGTGCAGTTTTAAAAAAAAACAACCAAATGGAAAAGAAAAGCCAGTGGCATTTTTTTCAAAAAAATTGAATGAAGCACAAAAAAAAGAAAAAACCATATATTTAGAATGCCTAGCAATTACACAAGCAATTAGGTATTGGCAGTACTGGTTAATGGGAAAATCGTTTATAGTCTATTGTGATCATAAACCATTGGAAGATTTAAATATAAAATCCAGACCTGATGAAGATTTAGGCGAATTAACATATTACCTATCGCAATATGATTGCAAAATAAAATATAATCCAGGGAAAAAGAATGCAGAAGCTGATTGTTTAAGCAGAAACCCTGTATTAGAAGCTGATGAAAATTCTGAAGAACAACTCAAAATAGTAAATTTAATCAAATTGGAAGAAATTATTTCGGACCAAAACCAGAATATGGACATAAAGAATAATCAGAATAAATTAATAAAGAAACAGGAAGTTTTCTTCAAAAAGATGAAGAACAAAGAAAAAATAATTCTATCTGAGAAATTTTGCATTGAATTCATAAAAACAGTTCATAAAGATTTTTGCCATATTGGAATTGAACAAATGAGGAAAATGGTTAGCTCACATTACACAGCAAAAAACTTGATGAAAAATATAAAGATAACTTGCAGAAATTGTGAAGTATGTATAAAAAACAAAACAAGAGGTCAAGATAAATTCGGTTTAATGTCTCACTTAGGTCCAGCAACAAAACCCTTTGAAATTGTTTCTATAGACACAATAGGTGGTTTTGGTGGTTCAAGATCTACAAAAAAATACATACATCTGTTAGTAGACCATTTTTCTAGATATGCATTTATATTAACTTCAAAAACTCAAAGTGCACAAGATTTCATAAAATTAGTCTCAATCATTACAAATACAGAAGACATTGGAATGGTGCTTTCGGATCAATACCCAGGGATCAATTCGAAAGAATTTAAATTATTTTTGAAGAATAAGCAAATACCGTTAATATTTACAGCAGTTAATGCACCATTTTCTAATGGATTGAACGAGAGACTAAATCAAACATTGGTTAATAAGATCAGGTGCAAAATGAATGAAGAAAGGAAATTTGCATGGACAACAGTAGCTCAAAAATGTGTAAAGAAATATAATGAAACAGAACATTCAATTACTAAATTTGCACCAGAATATTTATTGTATGGAACAGATGCAAGAATTTTACCAAAAGAACTGAAACAGGAATTCAAGGAGAAAAATTGGAAGGAAGACAAAGCAAAAGCCATAAGAAATACACTAAAATCCCATAATTACAATAAAAAACTGTTTGATGAAAATAGGAAACAAATTCACCTGAATGTGGGGGATTCAGTATTCGTAGAGAATGGAAACAGATTGAACAGAAAGAAGCTGGAAGAGTTGAGAGTTGGTCCATTTAAAATTACTAGGAAAATTTCTGAATCTATTTGAAATTGACACGGGCCACAGAAAGTTCGAATCCAATCTGTTCCATATCACAAAGCTCATACCGCTGAATGAGGAAGAACAATAACAAAATATCTACCACTCGGTATATCTTTACCGTAAGAATTTTCTCCCCTAGGGGGGGGAAGAGATGTAAGATAAATAGTCTATTTATCTCAGTGTGTTTGGGAGTAGATCCGTCAATGAGATAGACTGTCAGAAAAGACTGTCATTCATAAAATTAGTTGATAAGTGAAAGAATAAACTTTTATTGTCGTTTCTCTTATTTTAAGTGAGAGATCATAATAACATGAATTTTAATTATGTTCAATATAAAATAAATCTCTTATTCTAGAGCAACACAAGGTTTGTTTACTTGTCAACACCTACCCACCAAACTGAAGATCCGATATCTTATATATATTTCGGTGAGTGCATTACTTTTGGAACTCAAATAGTTACGGGGCATGTTGTATGGTGATGACTGCGAAAAAATAAAGAGGACAAATCCTGAACCTGGAGAAAATTGATAATAAAGATATTGAAACTCAGCAATATGTATCTCGTTCACATTGCTTTATTTCAGTGCTCTCCAATGGATAAAGTTTTCAGGATTGAAGAAATATTGATCTCAGCAGCGTTATAGAATGTGCGGTGAGCATTCTTCTACAGATCAAATGAAAAAACAAATGGAGAGGCACTTTCTGTTGAAATTTCCATTGTTTTCAATTCCATCTTCAAATTGTGGTTTATTTCATTTAATTTTGATGATCCGGTAACTGATATGTAGAAAAATATTGATTTGTATTCAATTTCATTATAATATTTTGTGAGTAATTATTTGATTTCTAATGAAACTATAGCAATACAATATCGCATTTCATTAATATCAATTCATATTAAACATTGTTGAGATGAAGAATAACATCCTGATTACGAAGCAAAGCACTAGCCTTCTTTTATCGATCAGGATGTTTTTCTGAGCTCGATGTCTAAATTCAATGTAATACGTAGAAATAATTCAATTCGAATGTGGCGCCTATTACAATAGTTTTCTGTATTGAAAAATTAATCCTTTTCAGCGTCATCTATATGTTCGAATTAATCAACCAACCGAAAAACGTAGTCGAATTTTAGTAAAACAGTGGAGGTGCGTTTCGTATGTTTCTATTAATTTTTCCTTGAAATTTTTCCATTCTTTCAATCGTGAAGAATAGAGTAATGCATCCTCCAGAAATGCACAAGTCCATGTTCATTCAAAATTGGAGTAGAAAAACCAGAACACAAGATTGAAAATTGTGGTTTAATATTTCCTGAAAATTACCATGTCAACATTGTCTTTCTTGCTTTTTAGTTATTTGCTACGATTTAGAATCCCAAACAACTCGAAAAACAGACACTTAAGGCGATATTGTAGCACTTGTTTTTTGGTATGAGAGATCGAAAACAATCCCTAGAAATCTATAAATCGTGCAGGTACAGAATGTTTCTGTTGTAGAAATAAAAAACGGAAAGGAAAGATACGAAACTCTAAATCGCTCGAATCCAATCCCGATTGCTGGTCCCCGGGAATCATTCATCATCAAAATGGCAAACCTGTATTCGCGGTCGCTACAGGAAAACGATATTCGTCGTCGTGCATCCTCTGGGAAGTTCGTACGCTGAATAATCTCAGCAGTAAAAATGGGTTTCGGAAACGGAATAGAGAAAATGGGATTTTAATTTAGCAATGGAAGAATACGGTTTGGTACGGTTCATCTTCCTTCTACATTTTCTTGGAAATTGAGCATTATCTCCTGGCAACTGCCTGAATGCTGCTCACGTGCCTTATTTCACGTTGTTTCCTCGTCCTGACAAATTCAAGATTAACGTTTTCTTTCCCACCCAAGTAACAGATAAATTACAGCGAATGCGATGAATAAGAATATTTGGGACTGAATCAAAGGAATAATGATAAAATATAACAGATTACTAAGATTCTTCATTAAGTATTCTCAATATAACTTCTTGCTTCATTGATTAGATGAGATTCTGAGAGGGAATATAATATACAAGGCATTTTCGTTGTAACTTAATTTTACTTCTCTAGTTGATCATGAAATTGAACTATTTACACTGTGAGAGTCAATTTTTTTGGAAACCAATTTGTTCTCTGCATAATTTTTTTTTAATTTGCCGGATTTTGGTGAAATTTTGTTGTGATATAAAGGATACTTTTATTGAATTGTAGAAAAATTATCTAATCGAAATGTACAGGGGAGCCAAGTAGTAAGAGCAATATTTTCATACCTTGCTTTTGGGGTGTTTGAATTTTAACTCTGAAACTACAATAATTATTTGAAAATATCAGAAAAAATATCGGTTAAAACTATGAAAAAATGTTTAGGAAAAACTGGTATTTTTTCTTAAACTCTATTTAAAATAAATATTTCCAGTACCGTGTAACGCGCGAAACGGAGTCACATAAGTGCTGAAAGTTTACACATTGGCTAATATCAACAATACGCATCGATTAGATTGAGTGCATTTCTTTCATGTAAGCACAATCGTATCAATTGGGGGGACGAAGTTTCAATTAAAAATACCCTACACTACGCGATGGATTCGCCTAGAAGGGTGAGCCAGAATGAAGGCGAGGTAGTAATCAGCCTAGTATAAAGTCCGAGACTCGACTAGCTCCAGAAGGTTGTTCAAACGACACAGCGAGGCTTCTTTGATGCGCGACTGAAAACCGACGGCAATGGCTCAACCCGAGGACGAGGGGCCTCACGGCGAGGGAGCGGAAGCGAGGCTGGTGCGCGAGTAGGTGCGCTTGTCTAAACCCGGCTTAAGATCCCGATATAAAACGACCTTCACCGAGATGCTTATTTAATGAAACGTATTTTATATTTAATTTAATATGTCAATAAATATAATCCATATGGGTTGCCTAGCATATTTAGTCCAGAGTATGTTTAATTAATATTAAAAAAAAAATTATTTTTTGAAAATTTCACCGCTATGATTATTAGATAAATTCTATACCAATGGAAAGTATGAAGCCCATAGAATATGCAAACGTTAGGTTGCCTGTTCTTTTCCGGTCACAACTATCGGGTTGCCAGGTATAAACAGGTGAATCTGTACTAGCATTTTGCAACGGTCTGTTTATTGAATGAAATTTTAATGAAATTAAAGATTATTCCATTCCGAACATGGTGGTATAGGGTTGCCTGCGAAAAATCAGTCCAGAATTGCGGTTGTCAAATTTTAAAAAGTAAAATATTGCTTCGAGTGAATGTGTGCGCACCGGTAGCTTAGTGCAGACGATCAGAGAATCGGGCTGCGCGGTGATGCTGTGCGAAATAGGGTTATGCGGTTCGCACGAAGCACGCTGCACTGCGCGACGACTTAACTGTAAGGGAAGAACGATCGAACAACAAAGTCATTTTTTTCACCCTCGTCTGAAATAATCGAGATTATAATATGCAAAGTGTTGTTATTCATCCGAGGGCGGGAAGTTTGAAAAAAAAAATTAAATTCGATCGATTCGAAGATATTTAACCGATCGCTCGAACGAACGTAAAAATCAAACTGGCATATAAATAACGATCAAAAGACGTAATCATGTACACTCGTTCGAAAAAAACGGTTTTTCACGCGAAATTTTTTTCGTCCGAATAAATTCGAAAAAAAAAGAAAAAAAGAAAGTTCCATCAGTTCGACGATCTTTAATCGATCACCGAAAAGCCTCTATAATTTTTCAAAAATCATCCGTCATTCATAGGAAAAAAAAACGGCAATTATCGAAACGGTCCAAGTCGAGCTCACGTTCGCGCACTCTCTTTCTTTAAATGGGCAGACTTTAAACAGCTGCTATGCTGTGTCCTCTTCTATATCGCATGGGATGGTCGCTTGGGACATTCACTCGGAGCAATATTTTACTTTTTAAAATTTGACAACCGCAATTCTGGACTGATTTTCGCAGGCAACCTATACCACCGTGTTCAGAATAAAATAATCTTTAATTTCATTGAAATTTCATTCAATAAACAGACCGTTGCAAAATGCTCGTATAGATTTACCTGTTTATACCTGGCAACCCGATAGTTGTGACCGGAAAAGAACAGGCAACCTAACGTTTGCATGTTCTATGGGCTTCATACTTTCGATTGGTATAGAATTTATCTAATAATCATACCAGTGAAATGTTTAAAAAAAAATTTTTTAATTATTAATTAAACATACTCTGGACTGACTGAAATTTGCTAGGCAACCCATATGGATTATATTTATTGACATATTAAATTTAATATAAAATACGTTTCATCAAATAAGCATCTCGATGAAGGTCGTTTTATATCGGGATCTCAGACTACATGAGGCCTTTCGTCCTCGGGTTGAGCCATTGCCGGTCGGTTTTCAGTCGCGCATCAAAGAAGCCTCGTTGTGTCGTTTGAAGAAGCTTCTGGAGCTTTTCGAGTCTGGTCGAGTCTCGGACTATACGAAGCTGATTACTACCTCGCCTTCTCATCCTGGCTCACCCTTCTAGGCGAATCCAGCGCATCGTGTAAACACTTGCGCGAGGATGAGTTTAAGTGCGCGAGTAGGTGTCGAGGTTTGACTCGCGAGTGGGTGCGCTTCGTCTAAATCCGACTTAACGCTCATAGTGCCCCTCTTCTGGAAACCAGCAGCGCTGCCAGGAGACCAGTGCCTGATGTATTCAGATGAACATCTGCGAAACAACAACATTATATCGCAATTTTACTCGAAGGAAACATACGGAACCTCTAACAGCCCTTCGACTCATTTTAAGAGGACTTTAGACGGCTAGTCTCAACCTGTACCAATAGGGGATGGTCATATTCCTCAAATTTAAGAGCAAGTAGACCTACCCAGAGCAGTCTTTCGCCGTACCCTACTTATTATCGTTGATCCAACATTGACTATTTTGTCTCATCCTGCATGAAGCAAAGGGTAACAAAAAAAGATTTGCTAAAAAATATATTTAAGTTGGAAAAGAGGAACTTATTCATGCCATTTCCAGAACATAAGCTGTTCTCTTCTTGAAATACCAATAGCACCAAGAATTTTGACGATATGTGTTAAAAAAAAATCTATTATAGCTCTCAAAAAAGTTGCGTGCATTAACGCGGTGAAGAAGAGTTAGTAAATAACCTTTTCCGCCGACCTAAAAATAAAAGGTTGTTTTAATGTGTACGAAATTGATCATTGAACCCATTTAATGATCCATTTATGCTATTTTAATGTGCAATCCTCATGGCAACCGTTCACAAAGTATTCAGAAGAACTACGAGAAAAGTCAAAACCCTACTGGAACATAGAAACATAGAAATTCCTTTACGTCAAAGTATGTCTTGTGCGAATTGAGAATGTATTTCAATCAAGTATTTATACACTATTCATGTTGAGATCGTCGGAAAAATCTTGTAATAAACTCGGTTATTAATCGAGCGACTAATGGTCTCGAACTATTAACGCGTTCGCTCCGCTCACGCATTAAAATATCTTGACCATTAGTCGCTGTCTTTATAACCTAGTTTATTAAATAAACTATATATTTCTAGTGTCAAGACCTTCCATTCAAACATGATGGTGTTCAAATAAGAAGAATTTTGAACAAATAAGTTTCTGCATTAACTGATGGAAGACATTAAATGAATGAAAAGATGGAAAAAAAATATATATAGATGTGTGAAATTCTTTGCATAAATAAGTGAAAACCGAGATAGGTGCTCTTCACTTACCAACCTTGAAAATTTTCGAGTCTTCAAATATCTGTCATCAGAGATGTAGTGATAATTACTTTTGACTAAAATTAAATATAACAAACAAACTTGCCAAAAACTGAGCGGAAATTTTTGATTCAATTGTATGGTATCAAATTCATAGACCATTTTATATCATTTCACGACAACCCTTCAAAACATCCAAACAAGAAACATAATTTTCGAATAGGACGGATCCTATTCAGAGATGACATCTGATAAAATAGTCCGCATAGAAAAAATTCGGGACAAAAACAATGCATTTCTGAAAACACCGGTATCCCCGGAATTTCCGCAGTAGATATCTATATCACGTATGAGATCCCTAGTCGGAAATTTCTATGTCTGAACGAGAATGGAAATCTGGGACGGTATGAATAGAAATGATCCCAGGCTAGTTCTATCGATTCCTATTTCAATTCGGTATATGGAATTATCAGATGTTCACGACATTTTTTTGTGTAGAAAAATCCAGGATTTCAGGTAGCTACCTACCAGAGCTGTGCCGAAGCCTTGTGTTTAGTGCTCGTGAAAGCACTCGAAGCACTTTTGTGCTCGTGAGCACTGTGCTCGAGAGCACTTGATTGAACCAGTGCTTAGTGCTTGGTGCTTCGCGGATTTTCAAAAGGGCTTAGTGCTAAGTAATTCGAAAAAGTACTCCCAAGCACTTTCAGGAATTACCAAGCACTGGCTCTTCATAGACTTCTTGAAACATGGAAATGACAGACCGTCGCGTGATTCAAATAGACAAAGAACTAAATATTTTTTTCGTTTCACTTCTATAGATATGAAATTTGTTCATTTTTTCTTGCATTACACTGGTGTTGAAAAAACCATCTCGCTGTATGTTATGGACTTTCTGGAACAAGTTTTTACGTTTTCATTATTTTGCAAGAAGAACAGATTGTATGATGTTATGGTGGATTTTTTAGGAAAATTCTATGGAGCAATGCGCCCTTTTTAACATATGATTCAGGTATCTATATCATGATTTCAAGTAAATTGGCGAATATTTCAGTTACAGTTTGTTAATTGAATGAATGCCATATAGAGCTCAGAAAATCATAAGAAACATTTCCATCTAATTTGTTGACAAGACGTCACTGTTTCTCCATAATTTTGTTTGGTATGTCTTCATGGTAATATGTCTGTATATTCGGAATTATCAAAAATAATTATTTCGTCGACTTAAAAGGTGATTTTGATATGTACAAAATTGAATATAAATGACCATTTTAATGTTCAATTGATGCTGTTTCAATGTGCTATGTCCATGGACAACCGAACATAAAGCGTTCAGAAGCGATAGAGTAATGTCAAAACTCAGAGTAACATAGAAATATAGAAATTTATATTATGTAAAATGTATCAACTCAGTTATTAATCTAGCGACTAATGGTCTCGAACTATTAAGGCGTTAGCTGAGCGAACGCTTTAAAATATCTTGATCATTAGTCGCTCTCTTAATTAACCTAGTTGATTAAATATCTGTTAAACAACTCGCTGAAAAAAACCTCTTGTCAATTTCAATTATGTCCAGTTCAAAACACGATAACACTAGAAAGAAAAAATCCAGACATCAAAAATCCAAACTAAGAGATATTGGATGGAAAATATTAAGTTCTATTTTGAAAAGTGCTTAGTGCTCGGTGCTCGTGTAAACGAATTACTTTCCAGAAGTGCTTAGTAATCGCGAGCATTCTTCAAAAAATAAGGGTTAGTGCTCGAGATTCCGGAGCACTTTTGAATTGGGCTTAGTGCTTTGTGCTCGAAGCACTTTTCTTCAGTGCTCGGCACAGCTCTGGTACCTACCCATATACTCGTTTTGCCCTTGAATACTTCATGTTCGGCGGCCTATGATAATTTCAAATTAAGCAATAAAATGGATTTTTATTGATGATTATTGTATACGTTAAACACGTCTTTCATTTTGAGGTCGACAAAAAGATAAGTAAAATCCAGGATCCCAAATAACTGTTGTGATCAAGGTTAATTTTTTTATTCCACGCCCTCTGAATCACGTCAAGTCTAGAAAATTATCAGTTGAGTTACAAAAAATCATCATCGTTATCATTATTTTCAATGGTATATCAGATATATTATTTATTTTATGGGTAGATATTTTGAGTGCAAACATTATTGGGAAATACCTATTTGGTTTTTGCCTTTAGGTATTTCCAACAACCAATTGAATTAGTCAATAAAAAGAGCTGATTTTGAGTCCATTCGAAAAAAACATCATTAAAAATATTGTTCAAGATGAAGAATTACAATTTGGGTGGAGGGGTTTTGGCGTTTTTCAGCAAAAATGAAAACTGTTCAGACAATTTTTAAATCATCATTATTGGAGAAATGATCAGAGCCAGATACGCATAAAACATTAATTATAAGAATTTGAGGTTAAAGAAACCCAGTCCCCAGGCCAGATTATAAATATTTGTAATTACTTTCGATCGCGGTTATACTACCTACTTCTGGTTTTAATGAGTTATAGAATCAGTTATTTTCAGTGTTTAGAGCCATCTTAGGTCCAGCAATGCTGAGTCATGTAACTATCAATTTTACCGCTAGAAAAATCTGAATGATTCATAACTGAAAGAGCAGAACAAAAATCTTAAGAAATTTTTTCTGTTGGTGGAGATTTTTGATTCTATGACCGAATTTCAACTAAAAATTCATTATTTTCAAAAACCTTAATTTCAGTGAAGAAATGTTTCAAAAAAATTACACATAGAGAAATCGTGAACAATTTCAGACGTTTTACATAATTACGATTTCGAGAGGGAGTATCCTCAACTCAACAAGAATTTATAACTAACGGCATTCGCTTATTCTATAACTTGATAGTCCTTAGATACAACCTCCTGAATAAATCAAATTTGAAGATCCTGAGATTTCACTCATTGATTCAACTTTGCTTTTCAAGATTTAAAATACCCTGAAAGTTTCAAGATTATACTATTCATTCAACCAATCTAGAATGCGCACAGAATATCATATACTCATACTGACAAAAATGAATAGTAGAAATTAATTATAGTTGCTTCCCATAAACTTTTGGAACTATAATTCCTTGAATTTTTCACTATGGTGAAATTCAGTAAGTAAGTTCCCCTAACAGCAGAACTAACAACATAGTTTTTCAGCGACAAGATTTCAAATGTTCTTAGAGAGATCAGAAAACGCATGTTTTTATTCCTACTTTCTTGAGCGTTACTAATGAACATGTATCATTACGTTTCGAACAATTTCATCGTAAAATGGTCATGTTCTTTACCAACCAATAGATATACATTTTTTCCAGGTGAATTTTCTGTCCCATGGCTTTCCGGCAATTTTGCCTATGCTTTTACTCCGCCTAGGAGCTGTGATTTTCATACAAATGTCATTCACGAAATTGACAAGCAGCAAAATCTCAAAAAGCAATAGACAAATTTTGACAGCGAACTCAAGTGGTATTACCTACGATAACAGTTAGATCCTTAGAAATGATAAATAATAAATAACGAAATAAGTATAACTCTCTCGCCCAAAAAAATGAAACGAAATAACGAAATGCTACCACATACATACTTCAGTATGTATGTGCTGAATGGTTGCAAAAGAAAATGCAGATATTTTGTTCGAAAAAATCACGCAGCATGGTTCAATTTAAAAACTACCCATGAAGTTCTAAAGCTGACACAATTACATGAATTTTAATTTGCATAGTTATCGTTTTCTTTACACCATTCATCTCCTTCGATTGTATCAAGTTGTCACAATACTGAAGATTAATTCTCAATCACAAAATTTAATTAAGGGTAAATGCTTATTAAATGACAGCTTACAGTTTAACACTATTTATATTACGTGTTCTCGCGGATGACGATAAGAAAATTCATTCATTTTCCAGGGAGCTCGTGAATACAATCTGAACAATCTTGAAACGGAAAGTGAATTCTGGCTTCAAATGGCATGATTATTATCGCCATCGCATGGGCTCAAGCACCGAAATGTGGGCCCCTGACATTTCCTACGCTGGTCATTCCTATATTTAATTGGTTAATATTAATTTAATTTATATTATTAATTATTATCCATAATAGGATTAGATTTCTTTAAATTACGTTTGCTGCATTATGATATTTAATTCGATTTACAGATTTAACGTGTATGCCATATATTTCATTCTGTCTACGATTCAGATTTAATTGAATAGTTCTTCAAAAATTTTCATTCATAACTAAAACTATTAGACAAAAAAATGGGCAACTATAGTTTATTGAGTACAAATACACGATAGTAATATTCTGCCACGAGTTTTTCAATGAACAAACATTATTTGTTGTTCCTCTAGTTTCTACCAAATAACTTTAATTTTGGAATATTGAGCCGAGATAGTTTCCCAACTACTCGTTCGGAGTGATGAAGAATTCAAGGTCAAAACGATTCTGTGTCGTTCGACCGGCCGTGAACACGATTACTCTCGAATGGATGAGGTTGGGGTTCCGAAAATTGTGGGTCAGTTCGGCTTTCGAATATCGCTGTTAAATTTTTCAATGTGCTGCTGAATTGACCCAATAGTTTTGGAATTATTGACAACTATTCTTCTAATATTTTCAAAACCATATATCTGATGAATTCAAAATTTGGTATTTTGTGGGAGAACAAAAATGAAGCAGAAACTTCTGCAAATTTTTTGGGTGTCGTGCCATCTCGAAAATTCAAGCAAATATTTTGTCTGCGAGATGTAAATCGACGAATTTCTGGTCGCCATAACACTCGAACGAAACGAGTTACGGTTTTTCACCGTAGACTTGATAAAGTCACATGTTTATATGCACGCGAAATTGGTTTCTAAGCTACACTCACTTCAAATTTGTGTCATTGATTCTTCAATATGAGCAAAATTACTAATCCGATATCAAACTTAACATTAACAAATAAGACAGCGACACTTATATTTGTTTCAAATTTCTCAAAAATGAAAATTCTAGCCAGTAATGCAAGTATAAGTACGTATAAGTACGTTTCTATTGAAGTTGAACCGAACTATAACAGTATAACATACCTACTTAAGATCGTAGCGCGCTGTGTGCACGTCCGTGAAGAAGGTACAAAGACCTTGCCAAAAAGGTACCACAGGAACACTTTCCCTATTAAAAAATTTTGAGAAATGATTAAGATGGCGCAGGGTGCAAGAAATATTATATAAAAATGCAATGAAGTGAAAACAAAACTTGAACTGGTTCAAGAGATTGTTGCCAAATATTTTCTTCTGAGAAAATGAATTTGTTCCATAATTGGAAGCGCACTGTATTTCCTACTCCATCGAAAGAAATACAGAAGGAATGAATCTTTATATACTTAGCAATTCAAACTTCCTAATATGATAAAGATGAATTTCTAGTGTAGTGAAATGAATGCGCTGCATTTTGGTAATCTCTATTGATCCTATATTTTTTGTCTATACTATTCATCCAGAAATTTCGTCCTTCCCAAAGCATCTGAGATTGCCTATTTACTAATTTGCATCGATATGTTGTCTCTGTTAAATTTTCTTGTTGAATTCTGTACATCTGAAATTTCATTACTAATTTCTCGACTTCATTTTTGGTTTTTTGTTCACCTGGTTTTGTGTCTTTTATGAATGAATGAGTAAACTAATGAAAAAATTAATAATATTGATTTCTGTAGAAAAAGCTCTAAACGGAAAATTCTGGACTATTTATTTCCTCCAATATTTTTGAGAGAAAACACGAAATGAAGATGTTGAGAGGGTCGTTTCAGTTGGACATAAGATCAAAAATTTACAATAATAATAATATTTTTTTCAATACATTGCTCCCCTACTTCTCAAGTCTAGAAACTCATGTGTCCCATGTGCTTTTCTCCAAAAAAAAACTCATGGTTGGTCATAATAAAAGTCAAATACAGTCTTTCATCCTGAAATGAAGCATGCCCGAATACATCATTTCGTATTAATATGATGCCATTGATTCATTTTTCTGGTAGAACTTCATAGATTCATAGACATCATTTTGGGTGTTTCTTCACATGTTCAGTGTTTTCATAAATGAATGAGTTAATCAATAAACAAATGAATATTATTAATTTCCGTCGAGAAAGCTCGAAACAGAAAAAAAAACTCTTATATT
The DNA here is from genome assembly GCA_013421045.1 of Propylea japonica. Classification (NCBI taxonomy): domain Eukaryota; kingdom Metazoa; phylum Arthropoda; class Insecta; order Coleoptera; family Coccinellidae; genus Propylea; species Propylea japonica. The sequence goes on along the minus strand of JACDNR010000076.1, from coordinate 22,159 downwards.
TCTTATTAGCTTTTATAGTATTTTCCAGCGCTTTTGAGAAATAACACCAAATATGATTAATTAATGTTTGGTGAAATGAAAATGTTGAGAGAGCTGTTTCGATTCATTGGTTGAAGATTCAATGTAATATTTGGCGATACAATATTGAAAGAAATAAATATTCCTGTTGAAATGTCACAACTTCCCCTTTTCCAACACTCAAGAGGCCCGTAGAGCACCGCCAAGCAAAGAGAGACAGTTCAGTCTGAACTAATTGGTTCCATTCAATTTAGCTATAAGAAAGACAAGATGGCTCTAGCAATTTTCCACTACTTCTCAAGGTAAATAATCCTCGAAACTCAATAAGTCCCATGCGCTTTGCTCCAGAAAAAACTCATTGTGGTCATAATAAAAGTCAAATAGAGTCTTTCATCCTGAAATGAAGCATGCCCGAATCCATCCTATCGGGATTGCGGTTTAGATGAAGGCTGTCCGGGATCTTCTGCCATGCATGCGCTGCATTTTGGAAATCCCCGCAGCTAACTCCAGGCCCATTACAGGATGTAGACTTTGATTATTCTAGCCGTAATTGCGCGCCCTTTGTCCTTTGAAAGCCGATCTATTGTCCGGCCTCAAGTAGCTAGTAGGCTTTTGCGTCCTCTTCACTTCTACCTTCTTAAGACGCAGTGGCGTGCTTATCTATACTAGTACGAGATGTAAGATACAGATTACTTCGATAAACTTTTCTGAAAGATAATGATCGTTGTCACCATAACAAACTAAAATAATAGATGAGCCACTCGTATATGTCGCGCCATCTGTCGGAGGAGGATACAATACACGAAAAAATTATTCTCAATTGATAGTTAGATGTCATTGCATTCATAGAAATCCTATCGAGAAATATAGTATGTAAAATCGTTATTATCAAAAAACCTTGAATGTCAACTGACACAAGGAGTGGTTGACACGTTCTTTTTGAAATATCATGAATTTCGATATGCCTGCAGAGTGAGAGATGTGTGTTGTGTTATTGGATGTGAAAATCGAGATGCCAAAAGGTAATTTCAAAATATATATATATATATCTGTTACCTATAAGAATTAAGATAGTTTTCAAAAAAGTTTTCATGTATTGAATAAGTTTAGTAGGTAAATACTCATATTTGTATTATTGAATTCATTATTGTTAGTTTTCGAGAATGTTTTCAATGCAATTATTAGTTTATTGATTAGATATTATGAAATGAATCTGTATTTTCAATGGTGATATCTATTTCAGTTAATACATTTTTATTCTTTCCAGAATTTGATTATTGATCCTCCTTCTCGATTCAAAAGAAAATCAGATGAAAGTTCGTGCAGGTATTATTTCATGAAAATAAATTCCCACTCATCGAAACTTGCACGAATCCATTTCTGATTTCCTTTGGAAATTGAGTTTCAAAAAAACTTTTTGCACCTTGTATATGGGTGTACCTACCTATTCAAAAGGTGCACTACAGAATTCTTTTTGATACAGATTCCTTTTCAATTGAGCTTTTTTCACGAATAGTAATGTTGTACAAAAAAAGATGTCGTTGAAGCTTGTTCTACTAGTGTCTCATCTATTCTCCGTTTAGTTAGTCTATGGTTGTCACTGAATTCCTACTGAATAATTTCAAGGTTAGACACTTTGTCAAGATTTCGATAGAGACGATTCATTTCGAATATACATAACATTTTTCATCATTTGAATACATATTTGAAGAAATTTCTATTAAAAATTTCATTAATTTTAATCATTGAAATAGAAGGTGACAGGTTTTCACATGCATTGAAACAAAAATGTCTTTCATTGAATAAAATACTTCATGACTTTGCCATCTAATGGATTCAGTACAAAAGGTTTGAAGTCTCTGAGGAAAAACTTTTTTCATCAGTTGATTTAGTAGGGAATATTTTGAAAAATTGTGCCTATTCCTGATTATTCAATTATGGTAAACTCAAATATATTTTCTGGATATTTTCATATCTTTCAGTACTGTTTCCAAACACTAACACCATTTTTGAAGTACCTAAGATTAATGTTATACCTACTCAGGAAATCAGGAAATTTTCCAGAAATTCCTTCGTTAACGAACCTAACCGTGGCATTTGGAATATCTATAGGATTCATCTTGAATCTAGAAAAAAAGATGTTAGTTCGCAGAATCTGTGATATTTCGAATAAATCTAATTTAATTCTGTCTGTGAGACCGTCCGGCCATTAGCACGATAACTTTCGAAGGGATGGTCCTAGAGACTTGAAATTTTCAGGGTGAGTTCGGTTCCCAAATACATCTGTTTAGTTTGTTAGGCAGCCAAATCATTATGTTCCATAAAATATGGCCATTCAAAATTTTGGTTTTTCGATATCTCAGAACGAAACCAATGGAAAAAGAACTCTGCGACCACGTGCAAGATGCTCATAATAAGCTTCATGCGAAATTTCTAGCAATAGTGTCAACAGAACCATGGAAAATTCAATCGGAATATTGAAACGAAGAAACTTCGTTTTCCATAACAAGATATCCGATTTGAGTGAAATTTATTTTGTTAATAGAGACTGATATACTGAATTCCCGTGCAAAATTTTGTCGCCATAGTGTAAAAAGAACCATAGAAAAATCAATTCAAATATTGAAAGGACGAATCTTTATATTTTCATTACAGGAAATCCGATTCGAATGGAATTTCTTTTGTGAATGGAGACAAATATACTGCATTCCATGCAAAATTTTGTAGCCATAGTGTCAACAGAACCATACAATATTCAATTGGAATATAGAAAAAAAGAATCTTTATGATTTTATTACAATATATCCGATTGTAATGAAATTTCTTTGGTGAGTGGAGACTAATATACTGAATTTCATGCGAAATTTTGTGGTCATAGTGTCAACAGAACCATAGAAAAATCCAATTGGAATACCTATAGAAAAGAAAAATCTTAATAAATACATAACAAGATATCCGATTCGGGTGAATTTCTTTCGTGAAAGGAGACTAATATATTGAATTTTCATGCAAATTTATGTAACTGAAATCTATTTTCTGAATGAAGACTTATATACTGAATTTTCATGAGGGATTTCAAGAGAAGCGCATTATCAGAACCATAAATTTCAATTTCTCACATAAAAATTTGAGGTAAAAGTCTTATTGCTAGACCAATGACCGAGCATCGAGAAGCTCCGGCTCAGGGCTTCTCTGAAAATTTTTTCATGTCAATTAATGGTTTTTTCATTATTTATGTATTATATGCAAATCAATCAGATCAATAGAAAGTTGTGAAATGTACAAATTTTCAGTGATTAATCGAACTTAAATTTTGGTTTGATGTGCTGTTGTTTAACAAAGCATCATAGGGTAATCGAATCGATGATAAGATTTCAGAAGTTTTTTCAGGGATTTTTCATAAAATGCAAAAAACATCCGAATAACATAGTTTTTCGCTTTTCAACAAATGAACTAACTGGATCAGTCTGAATCAATGGTATGTTCAATATAACATAGGATTTCAGTACTTAGTTGAAATGAAGGTTATATGAAACTCGGTATCTGTAGGTGCAACAGAAACGACCGAAAGATATTATATTATACCTGTCTATGCTGGCAAATTTTACTATAATAAATGACTAGTTACAAAGGTTAACCGACATAATACTCTCCGAAAAAAAAATCAACTTTGCGTAGTAGGTTAGGTACATTCCTAGAAAAACTTAGGTAATAGGTATAGCAACAAACAGAAGATCTCATTGGTTGCATTACAGTCTGATAATAATGAGAAGATCAGGTTACACTGTATATAACAGCATCAAAGTTTGAATCATTGTTTAGTAGTATATTTGAATGGTAGGGGTTTAACTGGTTGACTTTTAGCAATGAATCGAAATTTATGTATTGATTACTTTATTGATCTGAGAAGCATAACTTTGAATATAGTCCGAATAATAATTTTTATTAACAACTCAGAAATAAAAAGCATTTCTACTGGAACAAGTTTTCGTTATGGTATAGAAGATATACTTGCAACTTTAGTATAGTATTTTCGTTTCCACTGGGCCAACAGTTTTCTGGATGAATTAGTGAAAGTGATTCAATACTTAATCAAAATATATAAGTTGATAAGTAAATCGATCCAATTCTCAATAATTCCCGATATTTCACAGTACCAACCGAAGACAGAAACTTACATTTCTCCAAAATTTCCCTATCGTCTAGGAGCTTAGGGGAGTGCCGTCTACGCCGCTGCACTTGAGCGGTTTCCTTCCGCTCTTCCACAGATTGAAAAGAGGCTGCTGCGTTTTTTACACTCCATTTCCCGAACAGGAAAGGATTTCCAGAGAAACTTCCAATTGTCTAGGGCGAACTCCTATTGATTGTTCCCGATGACGTTATTACGTCTGAGAGGTTCCACAATCCTGGATCTGATTGTGACGTACCGATATCGACTTTTCTAAATAGTCCTGAATGATTGAAGATGTCATTTTGGAAAGAATGCACAAGGAATCTCAGGTGAGTCTTTTGACTCAGTCCTGCTTCCTTTGTTGGTTCAAATGGTATTGGAGGCAATCTATAGTAAAGGGTTCCTTGACCATTACGTGTTCTGAAACTTTCGCGATTTTAAAGTCCTCTGTCATACTTTCTCCAATGAATCAGAAGAGTAAAAGAATATTTCTAATGCTTTTTCTGAGTTTCTGTTTGACTGATAGTTCGGATTACAAAACGAAATGGATTTTCAAGTGTGCCTCAGAGCGAAAGAAGTACTTCGCACACAAAGTGTTAAAATTTCATATATGACTCATTTTGATGTTATTACTTTTCTGCAGAGAATGTATTTAAGGTCACCGTAATGGAGAGAATCATAATCAAGTATGTAAAGTACAATTTAAGTTTTCGTTACGGAAGGTATCGCAACTATTTCATTCAAAACCAAACTTCAGAAGGCATCAGTGCCCCAACTGAGGGCGAAGAGGGGGTAATTACCCCCCCCTCAGAACACACCTCAACCATATCAAATTTTTGATTCATTCATGAAATGAAACTATCCAATATATAAATTTGTTAGCAACAGCACTAAGTTAAGTTTTTGGAAAAAATAACCCCCCCCCCTCAGAACTTCACCCTGGGACTGCCCATGGTCTCAACCTACCCTAGTAGTTAACTGCTAAATTATGTAGAACAAGATGATATAAATAATCCATTGATTAAACAGTTTGCCTACCTCGAAATAAAAGCTCTATTTAACGTACACGAAATCGGTCAATAATGATCCACTTTAATACATGGTTTGTCTATTTTAATGCATGGGCAATCGAACAATTCCGGAGAAATACGAGTAATGATACAACTCTAATGAAACATATAAATTTATATTATGTCGAATAGATCCCCATGCGTAATGAAAATGCATTTCGAACAGGAATTAATAGTCAATTCATAATGCGGTCGAAAAAATCTTGCAACCAACGCATATGCACCGGGCCTTGAGCTAGTTGCAATATCTGGAATATTTCCCAATCAAGGTTATCAAATTAGAACTGTTATTTTTCAGACGTTTCTTCAATTTTTCTTTTATGAGTGAAAATAATTAGAATAGTTACTAATATTCACCATTTTTATACATATTATGTTTCAGATCCGAATTAAATAATTCCTACGACTGCAAATGAAATGCAGAATTCAATTTTATTGCAACCACAATGTGGATTTATGAATGAGATATTTTTAAAATGAGAAAAGTCATTTTGTAGTTAAGAAATACTTTCCTGATGCCATCAGGCAACAGAATAGTTATTTCCAAATAATCAATATCGAAGAGATTCAAATGAGCGAAATGGAGAAATATTATCCGTAAAAAAGCTTACTCAGACACGAAAAGCACGAAAAGCACCATAGCAGAGTGCTAAACATTTTGCATAAGTACTCCATTAGTCTCCATCAAGTCGAAATTATTGAATATAATTTGTATTGCTAGGGCGCAATATGCTCGGCTGTTTCTAACAGGAAAAGAGTATGTTATTATACGCGGTGTATGTGAATGCAGGTGTTGCAAATCCATGTAATACCTCTTTCATAGTCCAAATTACAGGCTTAACGGCGTTACCTGCAATCATTAAATGCGAACATAAACATGTGATCAAGTTTATTTTCCGCGCAACGAATCAAAGGAGAACCTTTTTTAGAAAAGATCGATAAAATATAACCTTATCGCGAACCATCATATTGTTTTCACTCGACTTGTTTCTGAACGGGTAACCTCATAGGTTCGTGCAGTTGTATTTAACCAAATATTACCATCGTTCATTAAGAGCTGCTATAATTGCCCTTTCATTTCATCGAAGTAAATATTCTCCACACTTACTAACATGACAACCTGAAATTATTTACGTTAAACTCCCCTTTGATACTTTCAGTGCAGTTTAATATTTCGAAGAAGAATTTCATATTCAAACGTAGGGAACCTCAGAGTAAAGAGTAAAAAAGGTAATACTTACTCTGAGGGGACAACCGTTGACCGTTGCCGAAAGATGATGTAGGCTTGGTGCTGGGAAGAAATCTACAGATTGGACACCTAATTCCTGAGCTATGCTTACCGTTATGAACATTTTGTTCAGAATAATTCTGCACCTATCTTGGATTGTTTATTTTTTCATTTATTTTTCAGAACTTTCAGAATTTTTCAGAACAAGGTACAAACAGGTTGGTAACCACCCAGTACAACGCAAAGTAAATTAAGAAAATGGTAGATACCTCCGCATTAGTCTATGCACATCAAAAGGCAGAAATAACCCAATTATTTTAAATACAACCATAATTTACTTGAACTTGAAATACATTTCTACGAATTTTTCTCGAAAAAGCGTAAGATATCCTTATCGAAACCTAAAGCGTTGAATTATACCTGAAACAATCTTAAAGACAAATTATCCCATGAAAAAACTTCAGATCCTCTTCATGTAGAAGGAAGGGAGCAAACCGAAAGCAAAAACAGATAACGTTTATATAGAAAAAGTGGACCTAAATGAGAGCCCTGAGAAACAACAATGTAGTGGAAATTATTCGCTATCTTTCACCAATCAAAATAACGAACTGAGATCTAGTTGTTATATTGGATTTTATCCATCTTAAACGACACCGCTATTTCAGTCTCAGCGAGTCTTCTCAGCAGCCATGGATGATGTACCTTATCGAAAGCGTTCTTGAGCTCGTCGCTCTATAACCGATGAACATAATATGTATTCCCAAACAGTCAGCTAACGAGACTCTAAAAACGTCGTCGCTTAAGGAAAAATGCTGATCATCATAATTATAATATGGACATGAAAATCTATACAGGGTTCCATTTAAGTTTACCTATAGACGCTTTTGGAGAACTAGTGAATATTTTTGTCTGAAATTTTAGGAGGAGCCTTGAAGATGAAGAAACTCTTCGCCTTAAATATTTCAGGTCGACGGTGTTTCCACGCATACCTACTCTCTTATTTCAACTACCCATATTTTTATTTATTTATCGATTCAATACAAAATTCGCAGTATCACCTACAAAAAAAATTCTCCGCCATGCACTGTTGCCGAGTAATGCCCAAATTCTTGAAATTTTTAAATCTGCATTGCCAGTTTGGAAATGGAATATCTCGATTATTTTGTATGCAAACGGAACCAAACTCAGCAGTCTCATAGTAGAGAGATGCCATGCATTCATATGGTATATTCAGTATTTTGATACATTGTAAGATTCTCCGAAAATTTTGATCCAGAAATGTGGAACTCAAAATTCAAATATTTCGAGTTTTTCAAATGGCAACTCCATATTTATTTTACAGCTTTCGATTTAAAATGAGAAATGAATAGCAGTCTTTTTTTGAACTAATTGTTTATTTTGGATAGTTTTGGAATAAGATGAAAGAGACTGAAATTTTCAGTATTTATAGTCATGATCTATGGAAATAATGCTGTGTGATTATGAGGTGACTTATTGGAATTAATTCCATGGTAGAAGTCATGAACATTCGGCCAGGATTACCGAAAGCCAAAAAAGTTTTCGGAATTTATTTCCAGTCATTCTTGCTGAATGTGAATAACGATTGTTGAAGGTCCTAAAGGTCCTTTTAATAATTTTGGCATTTCCCGTGAAATGTGAAACAACCTGAATCGTCATGGGTGAACTCTTTTCAATGACGTCCATTATCATCGAACACTTTTTATGATTTCAATATGGGGTTGCTATTTGAAAATATCGAATATTAATTCAATTTGAGTTTCATGTTTTCGGAGCAAAATCTTCCAAGAACCTCACAACGTCTCAGAGAACTGAATACAGGGTGTCTGGTGAGAATGGGAACAACGTTTAGGTGGTGATGAGGGATGTCTCAAGGAGTGAGAAAATACCATTTGAAATCATCTGAGGTACATGGTTCCTGTATACAGGGGGTTTAGAAAAAATTAGGAAATTTCAAATGACCATAATTCAGGAAATATGAGAGCTAATCCGATGATTTTTCGTATGAACAATGATAGAGTGAGTACGAATCTGTTTGAACGAAAAATTCGCAATAAAATCAGATCCGGACTCAGAAATTTTAGTTTTTCTGAAATTAGGTAAAAACAACACCCTGTATGCGGTTTTCAATTTTTTGACCTCAGATTCTGAGAGAGCAGGAAAAATACTTTCGAACTCAACTGTTATCCCGAATGGCACAAATTTTCCCTCATTTCTATGACCCTTCGAATGTCACCCTTCCGATTTTCGCTGTCGTACAAAGACAATCACAGAGACGTTTCAGTGTTAATGTGTGGTGCGCAGTTTCATTTTTTCGAAGAAAGACTCACCGGAGAAAAAGTAGATGTGCAACACCGGTTCTAGGCCATTTTTGGACATTTTTACATGTAAATTCCCATAAGGAAATCTAAGGTCGATTTGGAGAATTGTTCCTTTTCGAAATTTTCTAAGTCCCACAGGGGTGTAGACGTGTACGAGTCGGATGTTGAGTGGTCTAGGGATGCTGAGGGGTAGGAGGATCTAGGGTAGGAGTCGATTTTTGTCAATTTTGAAATTTTTCTAAGTCCCACAGGGGTGTAGACGTGTACGAGTCGGATGCTGAGTGGTCCAGGAGGGTGAGAGGTTTGGAGGGTGAGGGAGGGTCGACGTCACACTTTTCTTCACAGTAACACAGACATAAACACTAACATAAATTTTTTCACTTTGTCGTAGTACTGTGTGAAGAAAAGTGTGACGTCGACCCTCCCTCACCCTCCAACCCTCTCACCCTCCTGGACCACTCAGCATCCGACTCGTACACGTCTACACCCCTGTGGGACTTAGAAAAATTTCAAAATTGACAAAATCGACTCCTACCCTAGATCCTCCTACCCCTCAGCATCCCTAGACCACTCAACATCCGACTCGTACACGTCTACACCCCTGTGGGACTTAGAAAAATTTCGAAAAGGAACAATTTCTCCAAAATCGACCTTAGATTTCCTTATGGGAATTTACATGTAAAAATGTCCAAAATGGCCTAGAACCGGTGTTGCACATCTACTGGAGAAATTTATAGAGATTTCCTCATGAATGTTCTTCCTAATTTATTAGGGAATATTAATCAAAGAGGACTTATCTTCCAGCATGATGGAGCATCCCCACATTTCTCAATTTAGTGAGAAATCATTTGAACGAGGTCTATCCAAATAGATGGATAGGTCGTGGTGGTCTAAGAGCATAGCCACCTCGGTCCCCGACATGACAACGTTAGATTATTTCCTTTGGGGACACCTTAAAACTATGGTGTACGGGCGAGAAATAAATACAAGGGACCAATTAATTCAGCGAATAATAGACGAAATACGAAACAACAAGTATGTGATAAGGAAAGCAGTTTGAACTTAATGAAAAGAGCAGAAAAATGTGTAGAAGTTGGTGGTTTTCATTTCGAACAATATTTGAAGAATTAATCATTAATTTTCCAAATGTTAACTGTTTTTCGCGTTTTTGATCATTTTTATGAAAATTTTGATTCGTTTATGATCTTTTTTTACTAATAAGTAACTATCTGAGATCTCATGTTCTGAAATGTCGAGGAAAAAATATGTAAGGAGCGAAAATCGAAAGTATTGACATTCGAAGGGTCATAGAAAGCAGGGAAAATTTGTGCCATTCGGGATGACAGTTGAGTTCGAAAGTATTTTTCCTGCTCTCTCAGAATCTGAAGTCAAAAAAATTTGAAAACGCATACAGGGTGTTGTTTTACCTAATTTCAGAAAAACTGAAATTTCTGAGTCCAGATCTGATTTTATTTCGAATTTTTCGTTCAAACAGATTTGTACTCAATCTATCATTTTTCATACGAAAAATCATCGGATTAGCTCTCATATTTCCTGGATTATGGTCATTTGAAATGTCGAGAAAATAGTATGTAAGGAGCGAAAATCGGAAGATTGACATTCAAAGGGTCATAGAAAGGAGGGAAAATTTGTGCCATCGGGATGACAGTTGAGTTCGAAAGTATTTTTTCTGCTTCTCTCAGAATCTGAAGTCAAAAAAAAAAAACCGCATACAGGGTGTTGTTTTACCTTATTTAAGAAAAACTGAAATTTCTGAGTCCGGATCTGATTTTATTTCGAATTTTTCGTTCAAGCAGATTCGTACTCACTCTATCATTGTCCATACGAAAAAATCGGATTAGCTCTCATATTTCCTGAATTATGGTCATTTGAAATTTCCTAATTTTTTCTAAAACCCCCTGTATATCAGGAACCATGTACCTCAGATGATTGCAAATGGCATTTTCTCACTCCTTGAGACATCCCTCATCACCACCTAAACGTTGTCCCATTCCTCACCAGACACCCTGTGTATCACATGAATTCATGGATTCTCTACTATGAGACTGCTGAGTTTGGTTCCGTTCGCATAGAAAATAATCGAGATTGCATTCTGATCTGGCGATGCAGATGTCGAAAAATTCAAGAGTTTGTGCATAACTTGGCAACAGTGCATGACAGAGAAAGTTTTTTTTAGTAGGTTTTTCTGCCAATTTGGTATTGAATCTATACAAAAATAAAAATATAGGTAGTTGCATTTAAAATAAGAAAGTAGATATGCGTTTGAGATAGACGTGGTAAACACTGTCGACTTGAAAATATTTTACGCGAAGAGTTCCTTTATTCTCAAGGCTTCACCTAAAATTTCAGAACATAATATTTACTAGTTCTCCAAAAACGTCTAATAGGCCAATTTAAAAGGAAAACCCTGTGTATCAGTGATTTAATTGGATAATATTGAAATAGGCCTGAAATTTTCGGTGTTTCCATCTTATTAGCACTATTATCCGATCTTTGTTGTCTTTATAGAAAGGAATATTGGCTGCAAGGAATATCTTGGGACAACCTGTATATCGAAAACTGCATAAAAAGGAGATTCATACTAGATGGAGTCAGCATTTATTTTTCCTTACTTGCCCTCAGGCAATATTTATAAAGTAGAAAGAAAATAAGGTCGGGCCATTGTTCTAGTTTATCTTTATTTAGGAGGGGTGAGCAATCCCAAGAGGAGTTAGCACACCTTGACCCTCTTACAACGCTGGGGATTTGAGTTAGCAGGTGCGAATGTGTTAGCAGGTAAAAGCATTAGCTTAGATTATACTTCATAGTTCCATCTTGGCCACTAGGTGGCATCCACAATACCATTCAATTGCAATATGTTGTTTTAAAAGATAATAAAACTTGTACAGGTTGGCCAAAATAGGTGATCCCCGAAATACAAGTTTTCAATCCTATAAGATGCATGCTATATGCATTGCTCTATCGTCTTTTGTTATCGAGTTTTAAGCTAAAATTGACATTGTGGCAATTTCAACTTTGTTCAGTGTCTCCGTTTCTGTTTGTGCGATAAACTTGAAACAAAACATTATGGAGACATTTTGATAAGAATCCAGTAGTTTAATCCTATTTTTGTACTGGGGATTCCTTCCTGATTTATAACACGCACATTCGTGTTTTCTTATGGAATCAATGTTTTATTTTACTCACTGTTACTCACTGTTTTTTCCTCGTTTCAAAAATATATAACATGTCATATATCGCTTTTAGGTCAGTGGCGACGCTACTAGGGGGCAGGGGTGGCCCAGAAATTTCTGTGGGGGAATTGATAAATGAGTTGGTACGATTTTGTTGACCATAGGCCATAAAAATTCAGAGAAGACTGGGCCATTCCTTTCCCCTCAAAGCGGCGCCACTGATCTTAGAGCGTTACATGACATGTAATATATTTTGAAACGAGAAAGAAAGGTGGTTCTTAAAGTGAAAATAAATTATTGTTTTCATAAGAAAAACAAAGTAACCTGTAATAAATCAGAAAGGAAACACCTAAGCAAAAATTACATTAAGCCACTGGATTTCTATCATAAAAGTGTCTCTACAATTTTTGTGTTTCAAGTTTATATAGCACAAACAGAAACGGAGATGCTGACCAAAGTTAAAATTGCCGAAATGTCCATTTTGGCTTATAACTCGAAAACGAAAGACGATTGAACAATGCAATTAGAGTCATAATGAGTTTCTCCAAAGAAGACAAACATTATGTGGCATTCATTTTTCTCTATCTCTTAGGGTTAAAAAGTAGTAGTTCAGGGATCACCATTTCTGGTCACCCTGTACGTATATTGATCTTATTTAGGTAAGTTGACAAAAAAACGAGTTGTTCATTAAGGTTGTAACCAATTCACAAAAAAATCCTATACAGAGTGTATATGAGTAGTTCCGAAAAAATGTATGGGGTGATTCCTTGTTCAAAAATGAGCTGGGTTTTTCATATCGATAATTTCACCATGTCAAATCAATGTTGAATAGCTTGATTCATTCTTCACAAATAGGGTCCCTTGTTATTTCTCTCTCTAATTCGCGGTTTTCGAAAAGTGAAAAAAATTTCACAATACATCATCAGTTCAATGGTGGCCTTAGACATTTGATTTTATTACCATTCTAATTGAACAAGCGCACAAAAACTATTGACCGACTCCAGGTTTTTCTTCGATGTTATTTATACAGGGTGTCTGTAAACAAATACAAGGGACTTTGGAAGATGATTCCTCGAAAAAAAGCAGCAGGGTAGTTCATATAATTTTTTTTTCGAAATCGATCGCCCTTCCAAAATACAGCCTTTGGAAGGCGATAACGAGTCGACAGTTTAAATTTTTTTTTCGACTTCTTCAAAACATGAGTCATAAAACTATACATAATATGTAGCACTAAGTAAGTGTTACTCGCCCAATTTTGTAGATCTCATAACTTTATTATTAGGAGTTGAAAATAACAACCCCATATTATTTTCGTTCAAAAATTGTTTTCGTGAGATAGAGTTTCGAAAAATGAAATCCTCTTATGGGTTTTCATTCAATTCTGGAGAAAAATTTAGATACAGTCGATACGAATAAACTAACATGACTGCGAAATTCATTTTATTACTGCAAACTATTTATTAAAAAAATTGGACTCTCCTGAAACTGCAAATTGGGGAAAGAATCATAGAAAATCTTCCTTTTTCTGTCAGAACCAATTTTGAGCATAACAAATATATAAGAATATTCATTCTATGGAACATACGATGAAATGGAATGAACAGTAATCATAACTGCTTGTAAGTTTTTATTTTTTCGAGAAAAAGTATCGACTGTATAGAAATTTTGCACGAGACTTATTTCTCCAGAATTGGATGGGAAACCATAAGAGAGTTTTATTTTTCGAAAATCTATCCCACGACAACAATTTTTGAAGGAAAATCATAAGGGTTGATATTTTCAACCCCTAATAAGAGGTAATGGGATCAAATATGTAAATGTGTGAGTAACATATTCTTAATGAATCATATTATGTAAAATTTATGCCTCAGTGTTTTTTAGGACTACTAAAAAAATAAAAACCGTCAACTCGTCATTGCCTTCCAAGGGCTCTATCTTGAAAGAGAGGTCGATTTCGAAAAAAATTCATATGAACTACCCCTGCTTATTTTCATCGACGAATCATCTCCCTAAGTCGCATTTGTTCACCAGTTACCCTCTCTATTAAGCTTTCAATCCCGAACAACCTTTATCCTTTTTGAATTCATTAGATCATCGCGAACCTTAAAATTATTATGGTGTTCACTTAGTACTAGTAATTTTATTCTTGACTATTCAAAAATGGGTAAACAAGTATTGAACAAAAGACAAAATACATTAACTTCAAAGAACAATATATATGGGAACGTTACAATTCGATACTAAGCAGAATAAAAAACCCAATGGAATTAGGATACAATCAAAGGGTCCTGCGGACTATAATCGTATAATTCGGGGGATGGCCCATCTTTCATCAATTAACTACTTATTCCTTGGGCAAACATAACATTTCTTCATTAATTAATGAACCTAATCATACTAATTAGAAACCGAGATGCCATCAGAAGAACAATCAACTTGATTAATTATATCCTTGGCGATTAAACTCGAACGACCACTTGGCAGAATCCGATTCGTGAACTATGGGTATAAAATAGTATAAATAAGGTAATATATTAAGCGTGCTTTTCTTTATCGCTCCAAATTATAGTATATGGATGGAATGGAACGCTTGCCCGTTTTATTTATGTACGGGTAACACGATACTTAAGTCACGTTAGGACTTTTTCGCAGGAGCTTTTATGTTAATTTAATGATTATTATGGCATTGTACTCACTCATATTGTATCAGATCAATCACTTCATATCTTCCAAACAAGAAATATCCACGGTGTAGTTGCCGTTATCCGAAATCTTGCGTATTAAGTTTTTCGCTAGTGGAAAACTATTTCTGTTTATATAGCATTCTTGGGATTTTTTATTGAGCCCTCGTTTTAATCATATGGAACAACGTTGGTGAATTTAGCAATTATTTATGTTAGGCTTTGCTAGTTTCTGTAACAAATATACAGTGTCCGACGCGAAATTTCCCTTACTGTGCAAAGTTTTTGAGTGACAATTTCTTTTTTGAATTTTATTTTCCATCCTAACTTAGTTGGATACATAATGTGAATAAAAGTACATAATGAATTCACAATAATTCTAACTGAATTTCTGATATTTACGTATGATTCGTATGTTAACAAAAACATAAAATTTTTCCAAATTTTTAGTTTTTAGACTGGAATGGAACGCTTGCCTGTTTTATTCATGTACGGGTAACACGATACTTAAGTCACGTTAGGACTTTTTCGCAGGAGCTTTTTAGGTTAATTTAATGATTATATATTGCATTGTACTCACTCATATTGTATCAGATCAATCACTTCATATCTTCCCAACAAGAAATATCCACGGTATAGTGCTGTTATCCGAAATCTTGCGTATTAAGTTTTTCGCTAGTGGAAAACTACATTCTGGTTTATATAGCATTCTTGGATTTTTTATTGAGCCCTCGTTTTAATCATATGGAACAACGTTGGTGAATTAGCAATTTATTTATGTTAGGCTTTGCTAGTTCTGTAACAAATATACAGTGTCCGACGCGAAATTTTCCTTACTGTGCAAAGTTTTTGAGTGACAATTTCTTTTTTGATTTTTCCATCCTAACTTAGTTGAATACATAATGACAATAAAAGGACATAATAATTATTATACGTTAAGATGCAACTCATTCTCAATAAATGAAAACTAATGTGGAAATGAATTACAAAGTAATGTTGAAATAATTATCAATATTATTGATAATTCATTGCTAAAAGTCACATCAAGTCACTTTCAGGTATCTTAGTTCTTAAAAACTTCACTTTTATGTTGAAAATTTGTGCATTGGAAAACTTTCTGCGCGGAAAATTTGAAGGATACGTCTCAGTTCAGTTTTAGTGGTGTTTTCGAATATTAAAACAGATTTTCAAAATTCCGATGTACAGGGTGTTGTTTCAAGTATTCAAAGGATTCATAATTTTTTGTTAACCCGGACCTGCGCGAAAATTTTAAAAGTACGTCTCAGTTCAGTTTTTAGTGGTATTTTCAAAATTCCGATGTACAGGGTGTTGTTTAGAGGATTCAAACCATTCATAATGTTCGTTAACCCGGACCTGGATTTTCAAGTATACGGCTATAAAAAGGAAAACCAATGTGGAAATGAATTACAAAGTAATGTTGAAATAATTATGGATTCAATATTGTTGGTAATTCATTGTTAAAGTCACTTCAAAACACTTTCGGGTACCCAAGTTCCTAAAAACTTCACTTTTACCTTGAAAATTTGTGCAGTAAAACTTTCTGCGCGAAAATTTGAAGGATACGTCTCAGTTTAGTTTTTAGTGGTGTTTTCGAATATTAAAACAGATTTTCAAAATTCCGATGTACAGGGTGTTATTTCGAGGATTCAAACGATTCATAATTTTTTGTTAACCCGGACCTGGATTTTCGAGGCGGTTATTGCATGATATGTTTGAACTCTCAATTAGGAACATATTTGCCAATATGAAGAAAAAATATACCGTGTGGGTTCGTCTGGTACGGCCTCAGGAAGAAACAGGCAAAATTCATAAAACGGCTATGAAGACAGTGAGACCCAATAAATGGGATATCTCTAGAACCGTCTTGGTGCCACCTATGCACCTGTGAAGTATTTCCCTTTCCCAAATGAAACACCCTGAATATGGCATTGTACTCACTCATATTGTATCAAATCAATCACTTCATATCTCCAAACAAGAAATATTCTGCGGTGTGTAGTTGCCGTTATCCGAAATCTTGCGTAGGTATTAAATGTTTCGCTAGTGGAAAACTATTTCTGGTTCATATAGCATTCTTGGAATTTCTATTGAGCCCTCGTTTTAATCATATGGAACAACCTGGGTGAATTCAGCAGTGTTTTTACGTTAGGCTATCATAGTTTCTGTAACAAATATGTCGCCCGCGAAATTGCTGCAAC
Source organism: Propylea japonica (assembly GCA_013421045.1). NCBI lineage: Eukaryota > Metazoa > Arthropoda > Insecta > Coleoptera > Coccinellidae > Propylea > Propylea japonica. The sequence continues at coordinate 5,239 of JACDNR010000076.1, read as the reverse complement.
TGAGCCAAATATAGTCCCATTTTTTAAAGTTTCACCTGAACTTCTTTAAATATGATTCGTGTGTTTATAAAAACCAGGTGTTTCTTCAAAATTATTACTGTAGTTGTTTTAGAATTGAAATAAGCGCACGATCTACGTTTGTGTTTATATTCTGATTGGTATCGAATTTATTAGAAATTGATTCACAGGCGAAAAGTAGTTGGAATTTTCAAAAGAACTGTCAACCATGTTTGTGTAGAGCGAAAAAACTTTAGGACATATTTTCATGTAACATATTATTCTCTTCATATCTTCCACACAAGAAATATCCCGCGGTGTAGTTGCCATTATCCGAATCTTGCGTATTAAGTGTTTCGCTAGTGGAAAACTATTTATTTTTTGGTTCATATAGCGTTCTTGGGATTTTTTTATTAAGCTCTCATTTTAATCATATGGAACCACGTGGCTGAATTTAGCAGTTTATTTATGTTAGACTGTGCGTATTTTCTGTAACAAATATACACGTGGGAGTGTCCCAAGCGAAATTTATTCAACTCGGCCAAAGTCTCAGTTTTTTTTAAGTTCCACGAAACTTCGCTAATGATATGATACTAACACTAATGATAGTATTCTCATTCAGATATGTTATTAACATTAATTCTCACTGACTTTTAAATATTTAAATTTGTTCCATATGTTTATGTAAACAAGTGTACTTTTCAAAATCGTTACTGTAGTTGTTGCAGAATTGATATAATCTCCTGCGTAAACGATGTTCATTTATGCCAATATTGTGATTTTTCTCGCTCTTGAATATTATTATTAGAAATTATTCCTCTCCTTCGACCCGGATGATTTTCAAATTATTCATGAGTTCGAAATAATTTCTCGGTATAATATGGCTTCTAGTGGTTTTACTAGTGAATATTCAATCTTCACCTTCATCTGACTCGTTAGTTCATAAAAAAAAGGGTATAGACATGTTGAACTTGATCTCCAATTGAAAATCAAACTTTTATTATCAACTGAAAATTGTAAGCACAGAAATAGTTATTTATTATACAAGGGAAAAAAGTATTAGATTTAGCTCGAGGTTGTGTTGTCCCCCGACGCGTAGCGGAGGGAGACAAAAAACCGAGAGCTAAAATCTAATATTTTCCCGTGTATAATACACTATTTTTCTGTGACGGGAAAAACTTGACATTTCATCTCTGTTGACAGGTAATAAAATATGATTTTCACGAAATTACTTTTTTCCCCGGGAAAAAAGTGAGTACTTTTTCCCGGATATTTATACATAGATATAGATAAAGGAAGATGTTTGATTTTAGAAATTTTATTGAAATAAGTTACATTTCCTTTATATCAAAAGAACAATTATTGAATGTGCCATTGCGTGAATGACATGTTCCTTGAATTATTCGGCATAACAGAAGAATTTTCTAGTGTTGGAATGATTATTTTTCCCTGACATGGACACAACTGCTGTTGATGTACCTGGTTGCAAATCTGGTCTTATTTCAGAACTGCCACACGTTCTGAACACTTTATTAGCAATTTCTGTTCTGTATGCCACCGATTCATCAACATACCCTTCAGCAACCGTTGATGACTTCCAACCGCCATGTTTCTTCAGTGTCATCAAGTCACCCCCAGATTCAACTAACAGTGTGGAGACGATCTCCGAAATGAATGGCCTGTGTATGAGGTAGCATTTTCAAGTTGAAGATAATTAGCTACTGTTTCAGGTACCTATAAAACTTATTTCTACCCACAACCTGATTTATACATTTTCCTTTGTGATATGCATAAACAGGCGGCGATCTTTTGCTGCTGCTGGACGGAGGGCTATGTACATTCGGTAATATTTAATATATTCTTCAGTAACAACAAATCTCCTATTGACATCATTCTTTGTTTGCTTCAGTTTCACAATTAATAACTTTCCCGAATCTTCAATATCATCTAATGTTACCTGGCTGATTCACAAATTCGACAAGCTCCTGCTATCCCAATACAACAACAACCTTGGCCAACAAAAAATCTTCATCGGGTGCATTATTTAAAAAATCACTAATTTGTGTACTCGTAAAAAATCGCGCAGCTTTCTTGGGCGTGTAACCTTTTCCATTTTGTTTTAGAAATGTAATTAGTTTCAAATATTTTGAAATGTCTACATCATGAGTGGATCGTAGCATACTTTTACCATTGAATAATTCGACCACACTGTTGATGGCTTTTGTTGTTGTGTCATTTCCGAAAAATAAGCCAATAACACTGTCTCCGAGAAAGAACTGCATGTCTTTTTCATTCTCCAGTCCAGAAATCTTGAATACGCAGTTTCGTAAATTTTCTGCGATTTTGCTGGCAATAATTTTTCGTGACGACTTGCGCTGCTTCTACCAACTCAGGTGGAGTCAGAGAAAACTCGGGAATCATACATTTCTTATATCTATATTATTCTAAACAACTAATGAACAATTATTACTGAGTTCGCAATTTCTGAATCAAATAACACAATTAAATTGACAGATATGTATTTGATTACTTCGAAGGTTTCCTTAACAACGCAAGTCCAATTGTCGCTATAATACAACAGCTTACTAGTTTAAAAGTTTCAATTTCATATCGAAAACATTCTTATATTGTAATAGTTCTTTTAATATTAAATCGTCGTTTTTCCGTCACAGAAAAAAATAGTATTATTATACAAGGGAAAAAAGTATTAGATTTTAGCTCGAGGTTATATTGTTTCCCGACGCGAAGCGGAGGGAGACAAAAAACCGAGAGCTAAAATCTACTATTTTTCCCGTGTATAATACACTATTTTTTCTGTGACAAGAAAAACAACGATTTAATAGTGAAAGAAATATAACTTCTCACGAAATACTTTTTTCCCCGGGAAAAAAGTGAGTACTTTTTTCCCGGCTACAAAGAGAATCATTTTTTTGACAGGAAAAAAAGCAATCTCGTAAAAAGTCAGATTTTGTGACCTGTCAAGAGATATAAAATGTCACATTTTTTTTCCCGTCACAGAAAAAAAAATATTTATTCATTACCGTACTTTTCCTTTGTTCCAGATCCGGCCCAGACATTGCGATGAATTCCGGTCGTACACATGTTAGCAATAAATAGACATGGAATTTTGCTTTTCTTGGCCAGGGGGTCCCTACCTGAAGCGAAAGAAGTGCCAAAAACAGTCTAAAATATTCAGTGGACTAAGTAGGAATTCGTATCAATTCCCGGAAATTATTCCGACCGAAAATATTCCAAAATAGTCCCGAAGGAGGAGGTCCCCGCGTGGTTGGTTCATTTGGGAGGAATGAATTATACTCAGGTTGAGAAGTGAGAAGTAACATAGAGATGTCCATTGTCCCTATGCTTGAATAGTACTGCAATGCAAGCTCTAGAGTGAGATCAAAGCATTTTACTGCCGCATTGTGGTGGAGCAAACAACAGGTTAGATTTTCATTTCTATAATTCTGAATATAATACGACAATTTCGTCATTTTGCCATAGCTATAATTACAAGAATACTCCTAAGCGACAATAAACGGCCACCGAATCAGTAAAATAATTTAGTTTATGAACGTCAAATCGAAACGAAGATGTAAACGTGACGTATCGAATAACTAACAGTAACAAACGATGTTGCCAAACTGACAGAATTGTAGAGCACACTCTAGCTGTTAGTATCATAGTAGGGGGAGCCGTAGACCAATTTCCCCGATACGATATAGATACAGCACAAGTTCGCAACGCCGTATATTGTTCGCGTTCATAAACAGATTCTACTTGGCTGGCTGCGTCAACAAATGTGTTAGGGTATCTCTTGCTTACTTTTTACTCTGAGGAATTACATCAGAGCCACATGCTCCAATTGAAATTTAAGTTAAAATTATCAATGGAAGTTGTTACCGCAAAAATAGTTATATAATAAACAAGGTTATCAAAGACAGCGACTAATGGACAAGATATTTTAAACGCGTGAGCAGTTCGAGACCATTAGTCGCCAGTTTAATAAACGACTGATTAAAAGATTTTTCAGGCACCCTAATTATGAATTGAGGATCAATTCTTCATTGAAATAATTCCTCATTTCACATAAGACTTACATGTGACATAATGAAATCTGTATGTTCTTATGTTCCAGTAGAATATTGACCCTACTCATATTGCTTCTGATGGCTTATGCTCATGACAATTGCATATATTTTGAACGTTAAAATGGGCCATTAATGTTGAATTCTTACACATTAAAATCACCTTTTATTGTGAGTTCGACGGAAAAACTTATCGTTTATTGATTACGGTTCTTTCCAATAAATTCGGTTGTCCAACATGTAAGCAGAAAATAGTAACATATAAATTTGCTTCTCCTTCGCCAGGGGCCTATACCTGACGCGAAAGAAGTACCAAAAACAGTCTAAAACTTCAGTGGACCAAGTAGGAATTCGTATCGATTCCCGGAAATTATTCCGACCGAAAATAATTCCAAAATAATCCCGAAGGACGGATGAGAGCTCCCCGCGGAGTTGGTTTATTTCAGGAGAATGAATTATATCAGAGCCAGCCGCGGTAATAATTAGACCAATCGATCGGGGGTTTTGTTCCGAATCCTCTAAAACGGAAACGTTAGTCTCAAATCGTAGCAGTCTCAGAGGAGAGTAACGGTACCATAAATATTCTAATCGATATTTATGTCTCGAGAACAGAAGTATAGTGAAACATTGGTTTTTTGGTGAATTTGCTTTAATTGCATGTATCGGAGTTTTCGATAGGAACATGAAACTTTGAAATCAATTTGGGAAGGCATCCTTTATTCAGTATACTCAACATGTGCTTCATGTTTAAGTAAAGGAACCAGCAATATATGCAATGTTGAGAATTTTTTCATCAAAGGGTATAGCAGGTTTCAATGGTAAATCTGCCCCCGCGGCCTTTTCGATTTATATTGGGGGATCGATTAGACATTGAATGAAAAAATTCAGCCAACATTTCAGCTTTTTATCTTTAGCGATTTTTGAGATTTCTGTGAAAAACACGTTTCGTTTTCATTTTTTCTCTTTTGATATCCAAAATTTTCGAATGGTGATTTTTCTGTTGATTCTTTGCTATTGGAGGAACAGACTTATGATTTTCATTGAATTTCAGCTGAAGAATCTATTCTCAGAAAAAAAAATAAAGTTTTGTCATTTGTTTTTCGGTGTTCTTGAAAGTGTCCACCGCCATTTTTTGACATACAATGTCTCCTTTGGCC
>JACDNR010000075.1:0-32220 GCA_013421045.1 Propylea japonica | reverse complement strand
ATGTCGGAGATTTGAGTTTTACCAGGTCATTAGTTGGCTAGGCGACGTATTGTGTGTTGCCTGACGTGGCCGTAGACCAGGCGTCAAGTTTTAGGGAACAAGGAGGTTGGGGATTCCCCCGTACATAATGCGTAGATGCGTATTGCGTAGTTGAATTAATGCTGAAATGCATAAAAGCGAAAAGTGTAAAGCTGTTGAAAAGAAGGAAGAAAGGGGGCAGTCTGATTTTAGAGGTGACATGAGCTTGGTCTACGGACTCGTCGGCCAGTAATTCGTATCGCAGTATAAAGTTTCGTTTGAGTCCTTAAGTAGTTAATTTCAATGAGTTTAATCGAACTATTCGACATCAGAAGTGGGATCTAACTCGCAAACACCGTAATTTCAAGAACAATAGTGAACAATATCGCAAGTTTCAAGAACTTGCTGAGCACAGTGAAAAGTGATTTCGAGATCAAGTGATCATGATTTGGCTCTACACACAAATTTACTCCTTAAGCATCAGGATTGAGACAAGTAGATGTCAATAATGTTGATGCACTATAATTGATTTTTGCATCATCAAGAAGGTCTGTAAAAGGTAGTATAGTAATGCATTCTGTCGTGGAGGAAACGCCCTTTGATGGTGGCCACGATTATGCTACGCAGGCATTATGCAAAGCTTTGTTTATATAAATGTCGATCTGGTTCTGGTAAGCCTGAAAGCTGAAATTGCTGACAAGAATTTCGGTGAGATAAAACAATTCAGAAGGAATTAATTTACAGCTGATGGTATTTATTTGAAGAAATAGTGGTAAGTCGTATCAGTTTGATTTTGATTGAGTGGCAGAATTTTCTGAGTATTAGTTAGATGGATGATGCATTTGAAATCATATTTTTGAGAAAGAAAATGAAGATAATTGAATTGAAACTTTTAGAGAACACATTTAGCTGTATTGTAGAATTGTTTTATAATTCGAAATCAATCGAATTTCTGAGTAGTTACGAATAGTTGCCTGAAACAAGGTTTTGTGATTGGTAACGAATTTGTCGAGTTAAAAATCAGAGATCATTTCTTTAGGCAAGAAAGCAGAATTCAGAAAATAAAAAAAGTAGATTAATGAAGCATTCAGGTAATCTGTGACAAATCTGTTCGTTTTGGATATAAACTGATTCTGAGAAAACATATGACGAATTTTACAAATAATTCTGGGAAAAGTGTCACAAATAGACAGAATTGAACTAAAAGTGTTCTTAGGTCACATATTGTATGGTGTAGTAAATATGTGAGAAACATAATTCAGAAAAAGATAAGTTAAAAAAAAATAGTAGATGTTCTTTTCCAAGACTAATGATAATTCAAGGGGAAATTAATTGTACTGAAAGATTGTGTGTCCACATCACAAAGATTTCTAATTCAGATTCAAATGAACATCTGATGACGCTAAATATTTTCTATATTTGGAATATACCAGTGGTTTTCAAAATATGTCTGTTTGACCAGATGATATTGATTGGTAGTCTTTTGTGGCACCAAAAATAAATCATGAGTGGCTTTGACGACTTGACGAGTAAAAAGAAAGGCAGCATAATGTTATAAAAGTTCTAGGGTATTTTTAGTGTTAATATTGATAATCAAAATGAAAATCAAAACTGTTGTTTTAAAGAGGATTCCAGAAAATTGATAAACGATGTTGTTTACTGATAGTTACCATACGTAACATTTGTACCAAAGTTAATATAGCAATCAGGAAATTATTGGAGTTCTTCAAGAAAGCACATTTCTTACGATGAATATAGGTATTATTCAAATAAAATAATATGTAGTTAGTTAATGGTTTTGAATTTTTTTTGTTGTGAATGCATTTTTGAGATTATCGATAAGAAACATAAAACTGAATACCGACTGCAATTGGTGGAAATAATGAGCTAGGTGTACGAAAAATTAAAGGTAATACTTGAGTAGATTTAGAGTAAGCAATGATTATTGCAATGGTTTTCGTACCTTCAATCTTTGAAAAACTTGTAGATTCAATGTAAGAAAAATGAATTTTCGAAATTTACAGAAAAGTGTAATATATACTGATGAAGATTGCAAATGATCTTAATCATGATTCAGTATTATTAAAAAAAATATTTTCGAAATATCTGTGATTGAAATGGGACATTATTGAAATAACAATGTTTTCAAGATTCCTCAATCTATTGGACTGAGTAGTTCTGGATCTCTTTCGAGGTCGTTTAAATGGTTAGTAATATTTCAGAGTTCATTTGATGGTCAGTTCTGAATGACGTCTTCGATATCATAATTCATTTGGGGTACATCTTACATCTTTTGTGTTCAAGCAATGTTTTGAACATAACCTTAAGTTGATTAGAAGTTGTATCGTGAAAACTGTATAACACGTACGTGAAACTCAAAATCTAAATATGGTACCACTCAAGCTGAAGTCAGATCAATTCACAGAAATCATTATTTTCGGTATATATCATTTAAATGTGATATTGCAATAAGAAATTCAATTAGCTCTGCATTATAATATTAGGTCAGTTGAAGAAAGAGTTTCTGAAATGTTGATAGGAATAAGTAGTGAAACATTAGACGATTGAAAATAATAGCATTGATGCTCATGATTTGAGAGATTGAACGTTAGAAAAGATAGAAAATGATAAAGTTGATATTAAATTCGGATATAATGAAATAAACTAAGGGTTGCAAACTTTAAATGATGAAATATGAATAAAAAAAAACAGAAGACATCTCCCATCCGATAAAAAGTTACTGTGAAAGTTGAGAGAATAATTTGTTTGTACAGATTTCTTTTGAATGAATAGAGATAGTTGTTAAAATCGTTGCCTAATTGAAGAAGTTATTTTCATGAAAGCTGGAAGAAAATATTTGAGAGATTTATTTCTATTGAGTTGGATGAGTGTGATGTGGAAAACGTTGAAAAAGACGTTACGGATCTGGTAGAGGAAAACGTTGAGAATGACGTTAGAGATCTCGTTGAGTAAAACGTTGAAAAAGACGTTTGGGATCTAGTTGAGGAAAACGTTGAAAAAGACGTTAGAGATCTGGTTGAAGAAAACGTTGAAAAAGACGTTAGAGATCTCGTTGGGAAAAACGTTGAAAAAGACGTTAGAGATCTAGATGAGGAAAACGTTGAAAAAGACGTTAGAGATCTAGATGAGGAAGGCGTTGGAAAAGACGTTAGAGATCTAGATGAGGAAGACGTTGAAAAAGACGTTAGAGATCTAGATGAGGAAGACGTTGAAAAAGACGTTAGAGATCTAGATGAGGAAGACGTTGAAAAAGACGTTAGAGATCTAGATGAGGAAGACGTTGAAAAAGACGTTAGAGATCTAGATGGCGAAAACGTTGAAAGAGACGTTAGAGATCTAGACGAAGAAAACGTTGAAAGAGACGTTAGCTATGGATAGCTAAAACGTTGAAAGAGACGTTATGAACCAGATGAGAGGAATGTTGAGAGAGAGAGATTAAGTAAAATAATAAAAAAAAAGACAGATATAGGTATAGATTCTGATGATATCAATTATTGTGTTGGACTGTAGTTGCAAGTGTAAAACTGATCTGAATTGATAGTTTTGTCATGGCGCAAATAGCAGTTGGCATAATAGTTGAAGTAGTAGAATGAGATGCAACGATTTGACATATATTTCTGGTATTGAAAACCGTTAACTTTTGAATGTGTATAGTTAATATATCTGACAGGAACTCGTCTGATTTTTATTTCAGAGACAGTCGGGGACGACTGTAAAGTCAGGATTGGCCGTGTCGGAGATTTGAGTTTTACCAGGTCATTAGTTGGCTAGGCGACGTATTGTGTGTTGCCTGACGTGGCCGTAGACCAGGCGTCAAGTTTTAGGGAACAAGGAGGTTGGGATTCCCCCGTACATAATGCGTAGATGCGTATTGCGTAGTTGAATTAATGCTGAAATGCATAAAAGCGAAAAGTGTAAAGCTGTTGAAAAGAAGGAAGAAAGGGGGCAGTCTGATTTTAGAGGTGACATGAGCTTGGTCTACGGACTCGTCGGCCAGTAATTTCGTATCGCAGTATAAAAGTTTCGTTTGAGTCCTTAAGTAGTTAATTTCAATGAGTTTAATCGAACTATTCGACATATACATCAAGTAATGCATCTGTAACCATTTATTAGTCATGTGGAAGCGTTTATATCTTGTTAACTATACATTGCTTCACTAGTATTGAGTTCTTATCACTATCACCGCTCTAATTTACTTAAACGCACCCAATACAATCAATAAATATTCCAAACATCAATTGAAACACTTTATAGGTAGTTATTGAATTGTTTCGAATAATAAGACTGTAGATTGAAATAAAAAATATATTCTATTTAACTTATGTATATAAATATGCCCATATAGAAAGATTTATGTAAAGCATCTGCTGCACACCTCTGAAAAATAAATCAAATATTAGAATTTAAAAAAGGAGTGATCCATTTAATATATCACTCATTTCTTGAATAATTTATTTGGGAACACCTGTATATTAGGGAATGATTTCCTGAGATGTAGAATTGAAAGTATAAAGGGCATGCTTTCCAACAAATTTTCTAAAACATCTGGTCTGGCAGCTATGGAAGCGTAACGGACTATTGCAGGACCCTGTATACATACAGATGTGGCAGAAACGGATGGAAACACAGGAGTTTCAGTGTTAAACTCACGCTGGTTCGGAGTCCAGTGGAGCAGTGGAAGAATCGAAACCTCGGAGCGATGCGATGTTGAATAAGCGGCTGGTCTGTTGGAATGGCAATCTGTAGTGAGTGGGGAAGCGCGCAAGCAACGATCTAGGATCGAATATCGAATCAGTAACACTCCAAACGGGAGATGGATAACATCGCATGACTATTGAAAATGAATACGACAAATTTTCTCCACTCTTATGGGCGCCATGGGCGGAAGTTATTTGCCTCAATGAATGAAACAAATAATTTCCTGTGAAAATTAATATTCAGGTTCTTTTTCGTCATAACTGGTTTGAAAATAAAATAAATTCTACGAAAAACAAAATAAATTCAACGAAAATAAAAATATGAAAAAAAAACAGAAATTAATCTGTTATAAAGATTTAATCTTATATCTCGGAGAAGATTCGGCGTACTTGCTATTTTGGAACAAAGTTGGATTATTTTGGACCTTAATTCAATAATGTTCGTCGCTCTTTCAATTTCTTGCCAATACACCATATTTTTGAGATATCCCCAACGAAAGAAATCATTGGGAAATAAATCTGGAGATCTGGGGAGCCATTTGATGGTTCCGTTTGTGGTCAGAAAAAGTCGTTCTTAGATATTGTGTGACTACGCTTGCGTTATGACTTGGGTATTTTATTCTGTAATAGATCCAAATATTTTGCAGCGTTTAGGTTACCATCGATGAAAAATGGCCCTATCATGTAATTACCCAGCATTCCTGTCCAAACATTAAGTTTTTCAGGATACTGGGTACGCACAGGAATACTCAGGTGCTTATTCTCCTTAGACCAATATCTTACTACGGATGGGTTATGTTTTCTATGCAATGAAAACGATGACTCATCCGTGAATAAGATATTGCTCAGAAAAGAACTAATCTCATTCTCTTTTTCCATCATCTTTTCCCAGAATTCCATTCTTTTGTGTTAAATTATATTTAGGATTCGGAATATTTTTGTTATAACTTGAGTAAAACTGTGCACAAAATAGAACTTTTATTTTAGTACCACACAACGTCACAACGTACGACAACTTGTACAACTTATTTTTTGTTGGTTAAGTCACAGAGATATATTAAATGTCATATGCTATGTTGACCATAGAATTAGCTTATGTCAGTGTCAGTGGTGGGTATGTTCAACATCCCCCTTCAACTTAAATATTCATAACAAATTTTAAATTGCGAACAAAAAATATTAATACCTTGAAATTATTTTACATTCAACATGTTCCTAAAATTAACAAATTTTTCTCTTTGTAGAGATTTAGTAAAAATATCAGCGACATTTTCACTTGTGCTTACAAATGATAGTTTGATTAAGCCTTTTGCAACAATGTCTTTGATAAAGTGAGCTTTAATGTCAACATGCTTTGACCTTTTACTATTTTCAAAGCTTTCAATTTGTTTAAGAGCACTTTGATTGTCTATCAATAAAATTGTATTTGAAATGCTCAATTCAAAATCTGCACAAATACCCTTTAAGTAAAGTAACTCAGAAGCAGCCACCGCACTGACTAGATATTCAGACTCACAACTCGACTGAGCTACTACATTTTGTTTCTTCGATATCCACGTCACTAAATTTTTATTTAAAAATATTGCACAACCACTTACACTTTTTCTGTCTAGTTGATCGCTTCCCCAGTCTGCATCAGTGTAGGCTGTTATCTCAAAGTTTTCATCGCTTGTTTCATAAGTCAAATTCAAGTTGATAGTACCTTTTAGATATCGTACAATTCTTCTTGCAGCGTTCCATACTTGCTGTGTCGGTTTTTCCAAAAATCTACTTAAAAATATTACAGAATATGCTATATCAGGTCTGCTGATTGTATAAATGTATAAAGTAAGGATCCAATGATTTCCCTATATGGTACCTTAATAACTTCTTGATCTTCAACTTGGAAGTTTGGTTCCATAGGTGTTTGAGCTTCTTTACATTCATGTAGATTAAACTTCTCTATGATTTTATTTATCAACTTCTTCTGGCTGATAAGCCATTTGTGATCTCGTTCGATAATTTCCATTCCTAAAAAATTTTGAAGTTTTCCCAGATTTTTAGCATTAAATTCTAGTTCTAATTTATGTTGAATAAAGTCACTATTTCTGCCGGTTACAATTATATCATCAACCCATATTAAGAGCCATACATTGTCTCCAGTATAAAAGCAAATCGTTTTTAGATCTCTTCAATTTGTATTTTTCTGCAAATTGCTGAAACCTCTCGTTCCAAAGTCTTGGAGCTTCTCGTAAACCGTATAGTGCCTTTTTCAATTTTAATGAATTGTATTTTCCTTTTGTATTGACACCTTCAGGAATTTTAATAAAGATATCGATGTTCAATTTTCCATTGAGAAATGCTGTAGGAATATCAAATTGTTTTATTTCCCAGTTCTTTTCTAAAGCATGAGAAATAAAGAATCTTATTGTTTGATATCTTGCTACAGGTGCATATGCATTATAATGATATTCTTCTTGATATCCCTTAGCTACTAATCTAGCTTTCTTAACTCCACATTGCTTGGTTCTAAATACCCAACGTGTATCTATGGCAGTTTTTCCTTCTGGTAAAATAGCTGGTTCCCATGTTCCATAATTTTCATGTGCCATAAGTTCTTTGCTTATTGCATCTTGCCATCCATTTCCAATTTTCATTGCCTCTTCATAGTCTTTTGAATTTTCGGCTTCTGTCAAAAGACAATAAACATGGTATAATTCGTAATCGTTAAATCTTGACGGTATTTTTGTTTGTCTTCGTGATGTTGTTTCTGTGTCACATAGCTTGTCTTCTTGCGGTTCTTCAATTACATAGTTTTCTTCATTCTTTACATGGTTATCAGATTCTTGATATGACGTGTCATTCTCATCAAACTTGACATCTCTGGAAATAATGATTTTATCGTTTGTGGATTCCACAATCTGTATCCATTTGCGCTATATCCCACCATTCTCATTGGTGTTGACCTGCTTTCGAGTTTGTCTCCTGAATTTGGTATTTTCACAACCCAAACTTTACTCCCAAATATTCTTAACTTGCTCAAGTCGGTCTTGGAGTAGAAAATACTGACTGGTATCTTTCCTTGCAAAGCAGCTGTTGGTGATCTGTTCAACTGGTATGCGGCACATTGAATAGCTTCACCCCATAAACTTCTAGGTAGGTTTGTTTCTGTAAACATAGCTCTTACCTTGTCTAATAATGTCCGATTGGCTCTCTCACTAACTCCGTTCTGTTGTAGTGTGTAGGCCAGTGTATACTCGGTTTTAATTCCTTTTGTTTACAAAAATTTTTCAGTTCGGTACTTGTATATTCACCTCCTTGATCCATTCTTATTCTCGAACACACAAATCCTTTGGCTTTCATTTCTCTGATGTACTGCATTAGATTGAAAGGTGCTTCGCTTTTGTTCCTCAATAGGTATACTGTAACAAAATGTGAATGATCATCAATTATAGTTTGATAATACCTTTCCTCATTCAATGTAGGGGTTCGTATTGGCCCTCCAATATCTGAATGCAAAAGTTCCCCAATAGATTTGGATCTCGGTAGCTGTTTAATCTCAAAAGGTTCTCTTGTTCCTTTAGCTTCTCTACATGGACTGCATGTGGTTTTTGGAGTTGGTAAATTCATCTTCTTCATATAACATTCCGAAATATGTCCCAACCTTCTATGCCATAGGTCTCCTGTTGCTACTAGGTTACATACTTCTTCTTGTAGTTCGAATGATGCTATGTATAATTTGCCTATAGACTTGCAATGTATTATTGTACCATCTATGCTTTCTATGAAAGTTTTGTTCTTATCAAAAATCACTTTTTGTCCTCTTTCATTTAACCTTTTCACAGACAACAAATTATTTGTCAAATTTTGTACAATAAGAGCATCAAATCGGATGTTCCTGTTTTTATATACAACTCTTATGCTCAGTTGCAGGAACGTCCATTAAAATTTAAAGTTCCATTAAACCCTTAATCCTCCATTAGTTCCTTGTAATAATGGAGGATTAAAAGTTTAATGGACCTTTAAATTTTAATGGACGTTCCTGCAACTGACACTAAGTGTACCCATTTTCTTCGCAGTCAAAAAATTTCCATTTGCAACCCTGATTTTCACTTCATTGTCTAGATTTCTTACATCTGTCATCATTCTTCTACTTTTTCAGTGACAAGATGGTCAGTGGCTCCACTATCTAAAACAAAATTTATTTTCATGTCAGAGTATGTTATATTCACCTCTCCTGAATTGAGAATTTCTGAAATGAAGACTATTTCTTTCTCATCTGTGTTTTCCCTCGCTTGTGTAAGCTCGTCTATTGACATTTCTGTTGAATTTGCCTCCTTTTCTCTGTGTGTAATTTCTTCTACCTCTACTGAAACTTGATACCTCATTTTTGTTCTTCTCCGGACAATCTCTCAGAAAATGATCTCCTCCACAACCATAACATTTGTAGTCTCTTTGATTCTTCTTCGTTAAAAATGCTGTGTTCCTTTCAGTGGGTCCCTGCGAATCTTTGAGCTTCAGTTCTGCATCTAAAAGCCTATTTTTCACGAATTCCAACGTTATGCCTGTGTTAACAGTTTCTATGGCTGTTATGACTGTATCATATTCTTCAGGCATTGTTAACAATAAATAACAGACCTTATCACTTTCATCTAGATTTGCACCCGCTCCTTCAAGTTCTCTCAGCAAACTTTCAACTTTCATGAAATGTTCCTGCAGTTCATCAACTGTACATTTCATTTTCAGAAGTCTTTTCATAATATACAACTTTGCTAGTGGACTTTTCCGTTCAAATATGTTCTTCAAAGATTGTAACATCTCAAGAGCAGTTCTGGCATCCTTGATGTATTCTAAGTGTTGATCAGACATACATTGAACTATTGTACCTTTGGCTTTTGAATCTGATCGATCGAATGCTAACTTATCTTTCTGACTAAGTTCGTTATATTCATCCTGGGTGGTTGTTAGCACGTGACTCACTCCTTCCTTGTCTAGCAGGATTTCTACACGAAATCTCCAATTGGAATACTTCGTATTCGTCAATTGAGGAAATGGCAGTGATACTGACGACATTTTCTTGCCTTTTTCTAACTTTTACTCTTCCGTTATAACCTCCAATGTTCCGGTTGATTTTTCTATTCTTAAAAAATCTTGTTTTTCCCCAAACCTAAATATCAATCTGCATGTCTGGGCCCATAACCTGTTAAATTATATTTAGGATTCGGAATATTTTTGTTATAACTTGAGTAAAACTGTGCACAAAATAGAACTTTTATTTTAGTACCACACAACGTCACAACGTACGACAACTTGATTTGATTTGATTTTCTCAGGTCCCTAATCTGGGCAGCAGCAAAACCCCCCTGTTGTGTACCAGATCAGGAATTAGGCTCAGCAGTCATGCTATGTGCCCAAAATCACGTAAATTCGATAAATAAACTATGCATATTCAATATGCTGTGGGATGATTCCTGGGGCTGAGGAGTCTAGGATGAACCTATACCATCCCACGTGGGTTACCCCGACAAAGTGTAACTTCCAAAATCCACACAATCCTCACATAAATTCACACATATATACTCTAAAAAAGATTATTTAGACTTATTATCAAACTGTAACACAATATTTTTAGACTGATGCGATGTATTTAATTAACTTTGAGTTCCAAAGCAAGACGCGGTGACATTAGTCTTTCCGACATCTCGTCTTACTACGACAACTTGTACAACTTATATTTTGTTGGTTAAGTCACAGAGATATATTAAATGTCATATGCTATGTTGACCATAGAATTAGCTTATGTCAGTGTCAGTGGTGGGTATGTTCAACATTTTGAAATGGTCTTCTGGAAAAATTTCCTGAAAGGTTTGCACCTTATAACATTTGTAACCATTTATTTTCAAAATATTCCGAACAGTTCTATCGCCCAAATCGACTTGCTGGGCAATTTTTCTGCTAGAACAAGGTGCACTGCTTTCAACAGCAGCACACACATCCACTTCTCTTGCCAAACGAATGCTGGGTAATTACATGATAGGGCCAGTTTTCATCGATGGTAACCTAAACGCTACAAATATTTTGATCTATTACAGAATCAAATTATTGCGACAGTTCGACAGCTACCAATTAATTAATTATTTTATTTTCAAACCAGTTATGACGAAAAAGAACCTGAATATTAATTTTCACAGGAAATTATTTGTTTCATTCATTGAGGCAAATAACTTCCGCCCATGGCGCCCATAAGAGTGGAGAAAATTTGTCGTATTCATTTTCAATAGTCATGCGATGTTATCCATCTCCCGTTTGGAGTGTTACTGATTCGATATTCGATCCTAGATCGTTGCTTGCGCGCTTCCCCACTCACTACAGACTGCCATTCCAACAGACCAGCCGCTTATTCAACATCGCATCGCTCCGAGGTTTCGATTCTTCCACTGCTCCACTGGACTCCGAACCAGCGTGTGAGTTTAACACTGAAACTCCTTGTGTTTCCATCCGTTTCGTCTACATCTGTATACTAAACTAATTACTGACCTATTTATCAATTTATAATCGCATCTTATGCTGTGGCATATAATAATAATTATATAAGTAGGGGTAAAAACAGTAGATTCTTTCCCCTATAATTAGGTAAACTAACGAATAAACGAATTTAGTACTTACCTTACGATTCATGTTCCTCTACTCTAAACACAGTTTTTAAAAGAATGAATGCAAATGCACAAAACGAACAATGATATAATTATTCAGGCGCTGGCTGGAATCTTTGAATATATAAAACACACTATATTCAAAGGCTGGAATACTTTGGTATAATAATTTATAGGTTATGGTTGGCGTTGGCGGTGTGGCGACGAAACTGATACAATTAAAATAAACGTTTTTTAGATTAACAAGAATGTTCGTTTGTGTTACATTTCATATCTCTTTAACAAAGAAGTTGACCAAAAACATGTCAGCGATGTAAACCTAAAACATTTTTTTAACCTACATAAATGCTACTACGTGTCTAGCACGTTTTGTTGATAACGTTAGAATCATATGCTTACATTTAACATTCCAAAAACATAATCAATTTCAACGTCACACAAAATCGTACCAGTTGCGTCAATTAGATATTTAAAGGAGAACATCTTCTAAGTTACTTGAAAATAACGTAACTGAACGTAAGAATGACGTTTCTTGCTTAGTGGGAGCCTTTCGGTCTTTTGAATTTTGTTTATTTTCAACTGTCAAGATGGTGTTCATTATTGTGTTGTTATGAACTGCAACAACAGTAAAAATAATAAACCAGGCATCACGTTATTTAATTTTCCAAAGACATGAAACGGTAAGTTTTTGAATTTTTTTTGAAACTACTAAACCATTTTTTTTAATTTATTCACGTTGTGTCTCAGAGTTGAATTTTTTCTGGTGTGTTTTTTTCGTACATATTTACACTCATGCCCAATATGCTTTGCCTCTTCTCTTACTTTGTTGTAATAACAATAATAATATTCAATGATTTTCAAGGGCTCAATAATGGTTGAATTTTCTGGACGGCACGATTTAGATTTGGGCGCAAAACAATACAGTATATGTAGTGAACATTTCTCCCCAGAGCAATTTAAATGTGAATTTCCACGGAGATTATTATTTCCTGACAGTATTCCACACATTGGCGGACCTCGATTGGATGTTCCTCCTGTGTCCAAAATTATAATTCATGAGAATATTATGATTGCTCCGCCTCATTTTTTCTATGATTTTTTATTTGTATGTATGTATATTCAATTTATTAACAAGAATTCTTTATTGGGGCTGTGATTTATTATATTTATACTTATATATTTTTGTTATTCGATAATAGGAATTCATTATATTTATATTTGTACATAATATATTTATTAGTTTCATTTATATATCTATAATTATGTCATATTTTTTATTTACCGAATAAAAAATTTCACAAAAATGTTTTTTCTTTCATTATAATCTGTTCATTTATGAGATTATCTCCATATTGGTTTTTGGTATGAAAATGAGTATAATATTATTTTTTATAATATTTTACTCATTTTTCATTGAATAGTATAATCCCAAAATTCTGCGTACACGGAGAACGGAAAACCTAGATTCAAAATTCCCGCTACATGTAGATTTCTTCTTTTCTATATCTGTCTTCAGCGCCATCTAACATCTCACTAGTAAAATCTGGGGCTAAAATGTGGTCGTTTTTTAGTACTAGCGTAGTAGGCGCGTTTCCCATCTTCGTCGTCCCTTATCTTTGGACAGGATGCCCAAATATCTTTAACATTAACATATCAGAGTATATAAAAATTTCTCAAATCATTAAATACTATTTCTTTGCTACTGGGTTAAAATTCCTTTTCGCGACCTCACGACGAAATCGGAAATATTTCTCAAATCCCAACCCGGAGACACACTTGGCGTTTTTTTCCGATCGGATATTTTGCCGTCGACGCCGTACCAGAAGTGGCGCGTGGGATCTTATGGTGACGTACACATTCGGCGGAAAAAAGGACGATCGGATTTTTTAACGCCGTCGGTAGAAATGCAGCCGACCGCTGCCACTACACTCGTCGGTTTTTCTATCGACTACCCCCAGCAGTGGCCTACGTGACCGAATGCAAGATTACACACTCGTCGTCCAGTCTACACCTGATGTTGTGTGCAGTGCGTTCATTATGGCAGAAATGGAAGTTGTGATTGACAAAGAATTATTAATTAATTTTGTTCGAGAAAGGCCTGTACTGTGGGACAAAACTTTGGATATTTTCAAAGATAGGAACGCCACAAGGAGTGCGTGGCATGAAGTTTGTCTGGGACTGCTGAAGGATTTCGATATTCCAACTTCCTCTCTCCTTTGATTAATCGGATGCACCCAAATAAGTCTATTTTTCCGCTTCCTCTTCAATCGACGACGAAATAACAATAATGCGAAAAGTTGTTTTCTGTTCATTTTAAAATACGCACTCGCTGAGTGTCAGTGATCGAATGGCGGAGGTAGCGTGGTTGTGACTTCAGACGGATATTTTACCGCCCAGTGTGTAATCCAGTGTGTAAGCTCCAATTTTGTTGTATCGTCGACGGCAAAAAAACCGATCGGACTAAAACGCCAAGTGTGTCTCCGGCCTAAGGGCCCCAGAGTAATAAAATTTATATTACTCTGGACCCTCGGATATTTCATACAGGCATACAAGAGAGAAGTTGTGGAGCAAGAGATGAAACTACTTTTTGCGAGACATGTTAACGTGAAGAAAAACTGCTTGCCACTGGAGACATCTGTTGTTCACCATACGCAAAAAATACTCGTCCGAATTTTCAACCTTGTACATAGGTAATCCATCATGTTCCTCTTTCGGAGTGGCGCCCTCTAACGATATTGCCCAATATTCTATAAATAAAATTGAACCGGAGTAACCAACTATCTTCTCCTTAAACAATTGTATTATCAAGTCACAATCTTCGAAAGGATGCAGTTTCCAAATTAAATTTATTTGAGAAACCAAAGAAGTTTGTGTTATGTGGTATTCTGTGATATTACCCCCGAATATATCCATTCATACTCATATACCTACCTATAAAAGTTTATACTGCTAACATTATTTAAGGAGAAGAGTTTTGAGAATTAATTAGGATCACTCTGTACATTCCAGAGTTCAATTTGTTTTCTCTTTATGGACTAGCTAATATGTCTACTCAAAAAAACATTCTCTGTATCGCTTGCGTAACTGGTTCCTTGTTAATTACTATTTAAAATGACTCCATATTTCGAATTTTTCGCGATTATCTCGTAAATGGTGCAACAAATTTTCAGAGTGATCTGAAGAAACTCATCATAATTTGAGTTTGTCTTTCCTTTTTTGAGGTCATAAACAGGGTGTCACATTTGAAAAAGCGTAACTTTGGTCTGTATCTTTGTATTGGAACACCCTGTATATGGGGAAATAATTTTAAGTTGTGCGTTTGATTCCCCTACTCTTACGATAAAAAAATTTTCAATATATCATCATTTACATCCTCAAAATGACCATCGCGTCAGTGGTGGGCCACCCGGTATATTAGACCTATTATTGTGAATGTCATTCAAAGTGCTCTGAAAATTGAAGTCAGGATGACCCAGAGGGATGTGCACTACTGTGCAAGAGCAAGTTGACATCAACATAACCTTCGATTTGGTAGTTGGCGCAATTTGGACTATCCCTCCGGGTCAAGTTGCATGAAAGCCTATGTTGGCTTCAAACTCTTTATAACATTTACAGTACAGGGTCTTTATAAATGATTGTAACAGCGCAGTAGGCTTTGGATTACAGAATACCAATCTCTAACCAACCAGAGCAAAGCATAATCACAGAATTCTGTGGTTTGCATAATCCAAAGCCAACTGCGCTGTTACAATCATTTATAGAGACCCTGTATTTTCTTATAAGTATAGTCCGTTCACGAAAGGTTGAGCACATAGTAGGCGTTTCTTTATTTATTTGAAGTTGGCAGTATTTACTGTCATAGAGTAAAATAAAGTCAAAGTTGCCGAATGTACCCGGCCTCGTCCGACGAGCTTGCGAGTTATCAGACAAATCTATGCAATATTGACAACATTGCGTATCAATCTGACAAGAAAATAAAGAACATAACCCAAAATTTAATATACACAGTGGAATATGCCAAATTTCCATGGCCAACCGACGGCTCAACCTTTCGTGAACGGACTATATATGGATAAACCAAAGTTAGGTTAATGTTTATGAACAGCAGGGGGAATATAAACATAGAAATCTTGTCTTCATTTTTGCCTCTGTTTACATCTGACAAGGCCTATCTATGTTCTATTGTTGATCTGAGGGTTCAGTGAACTTGATGCCAAAATCTAAATCGTATATTATATTATTGAAGTTTCTGTGCTTTTTTTACAGTAGGTGATAGTTCTGCTCGTAACTCAATTGAATAATCTTGTTAACAAATTATTTCTAAACTCAAATATCACATAAAATATCCCAACCATAATATGATCAACTAACAGTTTGTTGTTCTTCACCAAGAATCTAAAACTAGATATAATGCACTTTACATATAACTTTCAGTATTGATATTTTAATGAAATCAATACCTAAATCAAGAATACAAAACCTTCTGAACTTTGAGGTCGTGTTCTTTCCCACAATTCTGTCTCTTACAAATATATTCCACAATACCTAGCAACTTTGGCTTCACCAGCTTAAGGAAGTCTCTTGGACAATTAATATACCAATCTATAATCATATAGTTGAACTTAATAGATAAAGTGAACCCTCCTTATTGTAATAATTGCCTTATGTTCAGAAACCAGCTTATCTAAAATCATTAAACAACCAAACCTCACATCAAATGGTTTCAACCTTTATGGTTTCTATACTTAGAACTGGCCATAACAATTGTAAAAACAAATCTAACAATTTTCTCATACGTCATAAATGTTAAAGCTGCCATTAGAATTGTTTGGAGCAGTTTGGATTCCATTCCTCTATAGAGAGATTTGTGACCATCTTTTTTTATCATGGAAAGGAGAATGGCAAATGTACCTGGGGTGAATTCTCTGTCTGCTCTTTGTTTGGTCTGGACAACTTGAAGAGGGTATGTTACAAGGGTAGCTGAAAATATATTTATGGAATACGAACAATTTCAAAAAACGACATTCCATTGAAACAACATTTTTTCAAAAGAATAACTTAACAAAGTATGATTGCAATTACACTGTAGAAAAAGTCAATATATATATATATATCATTCATATTATTCAAATGTGTATTATTGATATGATAGGTTATTTTTTAAACAACTCACCAATTGTCTTAGATAATGCTCCCATGAAGAAAAAAGCCCATGCAGATTCAGTTTTCACATGCCTTTTGAGCGATTCATAGACTGTAAAATGAATAACAGGATTCACAAGTAATATTAGAGATGGAACGAAACTAGACCACAGTGCACCAATTCCCTCATTTTTTGCTATATGAAACATGCCATCTAAAAGTCCGGTATAATATTGCTGCTTCTGCAGCTTCAATCTGTTGTTAACAACCCATAATGGAGTTGTTGTACAAATATTAATAAAACCAGCCAAACAACTCAATATCATATCCAATTGAGCTGTATTGCTCAATTCCCCAAATTTTAATGTTTTCAAGCTATGGAATGAATAGAAAAATACAAAACTTGATACTGCTATAGAGTTGAGGCATGGTTGGCATCCTTTATATAGAGCTTCGCTGGAAAAAAAATGATAAAATAGTTTGACTTGTTATTTATACCTAACAGAGATATTACAAGGAATCTCAATCTTCACACTTACATTCCTTCATTTTTCAAAATATGAATGATAGCTTCCTGAGTAGTTCTATCTTTCAATGCCACATCCTCCACTAAAAATTATTGTTAAATAGCAAATAGTATTGTTACAATAACTAGTAGGATCTTACATTGCATTCTAAATTTATAGTTTCCAATGGGTAGAAACATACCATGGAAAATATACCTCCCTAAATGAATACAAATTTTGTTATAATGTTATTTATTCATTCAATATATACCTACCGCAGCACACCCGCGATGGCATGAACTAAATTTTCATATGTAAAAATACTAGACTTAGAAAAGACATATTGTATTAGTTTTGATGTAGGATCTGAATAGCAAAGTTTTACTAATATTTGCACAACACTTTAATAATTTAAAACAACAACCACGCTGCTAGGTCGTTAATAAAATTGACTAATTGTTACAAGTCCATGTTCCTATATAACTTTTATTTTATTGCTTAGTATTGTTCAAAGGTTTCTGTAATAAAATTCCAGAAAAAAAATTCTAGAAATTGAGGTTAGAATATGATTTGTCAAGTTCCATTTGAACCATAGAACATAATTAATTTTTTTTTTATTATTTTAACCATGTCCTTGGCATCTTAGGCGCGATTGAACATATCAATTTTTGGTCTATTATTTGTGTGACACCACAAACATCCATGTCCTGTGGCCGGGATTCGAACCCGGGACCCCTGGCATCCCAGGCCAATGCGCTACCGCTGCGCCACGGGGCCGACAACATAATTAATAATTTGAAATTTGAACATAGAATAGATCACCGAATACTATCTAGAAGAAACTTAGATTCAAAGATTATATATTATACTCTATAATCTATGCTTAGATTATTTACAAATAATCTAAGCTAAGAAACTAGTGGCAGTTGGCATTTCTTTTTGGCGCGTGTCAGTCACACAGAACATTCGACTTATAGTCGAATTTTGGCGAGCTGTGGTTACATGTAACTATCTAACTATCACGTGATCATTTGACAGAAAATACGTGTATTAACTGTCAAATGATCACGTGATAGTTAGATAGTTATAGTTCATTTCAAAATTATTGGCATCTCGGGGCGGCTGTGAGAAGTCGAAATATGTTGGTATCGTCCGTTCGGTGAATTTCGATTTGCCGATTTTAGGTTGGTGTTGAAAATATCACTGATTTGACTTTTTCCAGTTTGAGAATATTTTCGAATTAATTTGTTAATAGGTATCAGTTGTATTCTTGATTTAATCGACAAGTGGATTTAAATATCTCTTGAATCTACTTTGATTTGATTACTGAATTGAAAACGGCCGGAATACAACCATTTCCTCTCATCTTACTGCAAGGGAACGCCAGGCAGTGTATCGGTGTTAGCAGATATTTCTGCTAGTATTAATGGCATTGCGCTCGTTTTTCAGGTAAACGATCATGTACAATGTGTGTTTCCTTTAAGTAATTTTAAAATTTCAGATTTCTCCTAGAACTGTCCGAAGAATTTCGGGGAGAAAAAGTAGAAGGCAAGTTGCTAGAGCCAAGTTAGCACTGGAAGGAAACCTATTCCACATGATTATACCTTCAAAGGACATTAAACGACTTTATTTTTTCTAAAATCAAAAACAATGAGTGTATTTGATGGATTTTTACTTGGATGTGATCTAATTCTTGACAGTGGTATCAATGATACGGATTAGCATAAAACAATGAATGGGGAACTATTTCATTAATGGATTACTGAACAATAATACCTTGTCTGCAGTTTATTTGATACAAAGTGTGTCATTATCATGGTTAATGCACCATATCATTCAATCAGAGTTGATTATATACCTATGACTGCTTCTCATAAAAAGTATTTTGAAGGCTACAAGAACATAAGTTTCCTATAATTGATAACTTAAAAATACTTGAATCCTTTGTTGGATTTTATAGAAAGTTGAATTGTTATACAATTTTGATGTTTTACCTAACAGTTATTTTACGTTATGTTCGCTTCGGAGCACTGCATTCAAAGATAATTCTAATATGTAAATAAATAGTAAAATGTATAAGTCTATAAGTATCCACTGTACTTTTAATAATTATTTTCAATGAATCTATGATTGCATATAATATTTCTGTCTCCAATTAACAATAAAATTTTTGAATAATGTTCTGAATGAATTTCTCAATTCTGTACCGAAGCTTATTTTAGTTTTTCACTGTAAATTGTCAGTTTTAAGCAATGTTAAGTTGTTCCTTACCCATACGATAAGGATTGAAACAAAATTTTAACTTTTGCTTCCTCTGAATTCCAAACACTCAAAGGAACTCAATCAACTTTTATCTAAAATGACACCGACAAGACCTACAAAAGCTAAATTGACAATCGTTTCCAATAAAAGCCAAAATATTCACCATTTCTCTATTCTAGACTTAGGGAAAACTGTTGTGTCATCTTTTGGGGATCTGAAGAAATAGTACTTAATTATATAATGGATATGTTAAATCAACAAACAAATACTCAATTATTCATATCAAACGTAACTAAGGCATATGAATGAATGAATCATTATTTAATCTGTGCAATAGTATATTCTAAAACAAGTAGATTTTCATACAAAAATGATAACATCTTGTGGTCCACATGTTTCACTTTAATTTTAACACCTTTGCCACACACCTCGGTTCATATTTTGGCTATTCAATGAAATATTCCTCTTACTAAAACAGACAGAATCGGTGATAAGTTTATTAAAGTTATACAATGTGGTACAATAACGTACATACTGAATAAATCTTTCATTGTGTGTTTTTTCTTATATGTATGACAAATTGGTCCACACCTTTCAAAGTATCAACAAGTTATTTTGTTTCGTTTCACTTTCACCAGTTTGGCTATCTCAGTTGAATTTGAGTTGAACACATTCATTTTAAGTTATAATTACAAATACATTTGTCAGAGAAAGAATATATCTAAATTATCTTCAATAGAGTCTCAATCTTCATCGGTGAATTAATGAATGACATCATCTCATTAGAGTACTTTGATAGTTTATAGTTTTGTTTATTGAGGCAGCGACATAGAATAAACCTGAATCCCATTGATTAAACTGGACTGAATATAATGACTGTGTTTATTTTTCATGATATTCACAAGCTTAGGGGCTATTACCTATTCTTTCTTCGCTCTTTAGCTGCAAATGATGGTAACTCGAAAATTTGGGTAATTATAATAGTTCTAAAAGAATCGTGTGTTGGAATTGTGAAAAAAATTGTACTCACTAAGTTTGGGTCCCAGATTACGAATGATAACGAGAAGTCTGCAATCCTTTTAGTTTAAAAAAAAAAATCTAAAGTTTCAGTAAGTTAGTGAGGTATAAAGCATAGTTCTAGCCATTTTCCTCTATTTTCTCAATCAATACTCGTTGGAAATGTTTTATTTATCATTTCCTGAAAGTATCCTGCAAAATAAAGCCTTCGTTTGGTCGAAATCGACGATTTTATTAATTGTTTATTATCTTCACGGCAGCCATGATAATTTGCCTTTCGGCGTATTTCGGTTGTCATCGGTCGCGATTTGTGCAACGTTGCCAATGTCTCAAATCGTATAACCAGAACCAGTTACTTTCAAGTTATTAAGATGAGATTGGGAAGCCCTTTTTGTTAACTTTTCCAATATTAGTATGGAAGGAATTATAAAAGAGTTTGAGTTAGGTTGCTAGGTTAGGTTAGGTTAGCTAAGATAGGAACAGTGCCAAGTATTAATAAGTGGGAATCACTCAAAAACACTTATTTCACACTAAACAAGGCTCGTAGGAAAGAATGGCCATTGAATTATGAATGGAATAATTTAAGTACCATTTCTCTTGATACGAGCGAAATCTTTTTTTTTTATAGTGGTTTTTGAGTGATTCACACTCCTATTAATACTTGGCACTGTTCCTATCTTACCTAACCTAACCTAAACCTACTCAAGCTATTCTATAATTTTTCGTCATACTAACATTAATAATATTCTTTTTTTCCATTTTCACGGGACATATTAATTTGCCGGATCTCAAATTGGAATATTATCCCTAGGACTCGTATAGCAAATTCACTCTTGCCGAGTTGTTTCACAAAAAGGGTGCGAAATGAATCATTTCAATTGATAACACATTCTTGAAATAATATTCGAACTAATCAACCTAATTTAACTACAAGTTTGAACATTGGCAACGTTGCGCAATTCGCGCCGGTTGACAGCCCAAGGGCAAATATCATGGCTGTCGTAACAAAAATAACAATTAATAAAATGTCGATTTCGACCAAACTAAGGCTTTATTTTGCAGGATACTTTCAGGAAATGAAATAAAACATTTCCAACGAGTATTGATTGAGAAAATAGAGGAAAATTGGCTAGAACTATGCTAACCTCCATAACCTGACTGAAACTTGGATTTTTTTTTTGAAAAAACTAAAAGGATTGCAGACTTCTCGTTATCATTTTCGTAATCTGGACCCAAACTTAGTGAGTACAATTTTTTTCACAATTCCAACACGATTCTTTTAGAACTATATATTTATATTACCACCAAAATTTGTCAATACAGTGTCAGAAATTATATACTGCTGGTAGGTTTAGAGATTTTAACACAATCCTAATGTTTTTAAGAATCAGGAAACATTCTCAAGCTCAGAAATTTGCTTTTGGAAAATAAAATTTTGTATATATTTAGTTATGTTTATTTATTTCCCTTCTCTGACTGATGAACCCACAGAAATTTTTAGTGACTTTTTAGTAACTAGAAATAAAGCCCCGACTGGCTTTCATGGCTTGCTCTGATGACAATCATTTAGAACGAACTATACATGTAACCACAGCTCGCCAAAATCGACTATAATGTCAGTTGTAAAAAAAAAAATTTGTTTTGTGTTTGTCAATGTCATTGTCAAGTCAATAAACAATTTTATTTGTTGTCTTCGCGAAAGTTTCTTAATTGTGATCATGTTCATATCAAGTCTTCATGATATGAGAATTAAACAAATTAAAATCATTGCTTTTTTAATAGTGTTTATAAACATAAGTTTATTTTAGATTCTTTACGTCTTTTCAGTTATTACCATAAAATCGCAACTGGGGAGATAACTTCCTCTGTCTTCATCGAGAACAAACCTGACCTGGAGTTAAAATTACTGAGCATAATAAGATTTCAGAAAACTCATAAGAAATTAGTGACAGTGGTATTTCGAGAATTTGAACACATGCTATGATGTATCTGCTACAGTTTCCCTCTGTTTTAAAAACTTTCAGGAACATTTCAGTTTACATATTGTATGACAGCATACCTTATCCACCTTAAAGATAAATTCACACAACCTCAGCAGTATTAACTTAAAACAATGGAATTTAAGTCCGTCTCTTAGTAGAACTGCAATATTCAGTCCCATTGAAAGTATAGATACCAAGTATGTCCTCTTTATACCAGATGCAACAAGGATAGTTTCAACATTTTCCATACAAAAACTCCTAAAAAAGGCAATGACCATAAAGGTGTAATTATTGTTTCACCTGTATCTGGCAATCGGGCATTAGAGTGCTTCAGACTGAATGTTTAATATTAAAGAATGGAGTTTTAAAGTATAACATTGATCAAAAGTTCTTATTGTGATGCAGTCAGTGGAAAGCAGATTATACTACTTGAAACTGAATTACTGAAGAATTTAACAAATCCATTTCTGCTTCCATTTCCATCTTCTTTGTACATTCAAACATCAGCCTTAAAAGTTAAGGTAATATATTTTATAGTAGTAGTAATAGTTAGCATGTTCTTTAGTGAAAGCAATCCTTGCTTGTTGCTCGTAAGTAATCTGATATATTTTCTCTGTGTTCCAAAGAAGTAGACTGATAGTTTGTTGAAATTAATGTTATTGTTAAATGGGACCATTCATTATTTTTTTCTAGCTATATTGATATTCTTTTCATTCAAGAAATTATTGAGGTAAAAGGATTATTTAATATGTATCATTTTTATGCCACCAGAAAATTCATTACTACCCCTACTACTAAAAATTTTATGATATTAGTAGTGTTCTTTCGTACTGATTGAACTGATGGAACTTATTCCGCGATTAGAATAATCACTTGCAATCACTTTAGAGTTGTGGAAGGGGAACGGATTGAAAACGAAAGAACGATCGCTTCAACTGATCTTTCTGATTGAAGTTATATAAATCACTTCGTTCAGTTCGAAAGAACATCACTAATAGCAGATACAACTTTCAGTTGAGTATTATATTTATGCAAGTATTAGATGGACTCTTTCACAGGAATCAGATACTGAATGTATAAGAAATCTGATTATCAAATGGGGTAGTATCTATCATTTCGTTGTCAGTTGATTAAATTGAATCAATTTGGTCCAAATTCTGCAATTGCAAGGGGAATAATAATGTAAAGTACCTCAGTGAGATCAAGAAGGAAAAGAAGGGCAGTAAATCTTATAACTGATTGCTGTGAGGAAATCCACTTTCTGAATAAGTAAATACTCATATCATCCTAACTATGTACTTACTTACATATAAATCAGTATAATATTGTGGTACTATAAAAGTTTCGTCTGTGTTGTTTACCTCGTTATTTTGAAAATGAAAAAAGTGTTCGTAATGATGATTAGGTATTCGTTCAAATTAATTGTCTATTTGTAGAAACTGAAGTCAGTAACTTCAAAAGGCAGAAGTTTCATTGATGTTTTGATGCAGTATTCGTTTTCCAGTTAGCCAATTATCATCATTCAGTGATATCAGTCTTATGGTTTGAAAAAAGATCAATTACACTTGTTATCATTTGAATATGATACTACATTATGTGATTGTGTAGAGCTCGTAAGGAAAAGTAAAACTCTTCAAATTGAACCATATAATTAAAATCTATTTTAAGTGCTGTCTTAAATCTTATTTGTAAATTTTGATACTATAAAGCCCTGAGTCACTTTACACTGACGGCATCATCTTTATAATGACCAATACTAATAGGAAACGTTAAATGTAATTTTTGATAATTTTGATTCTTCACGCAGTAGTTCAATCATAAGGTCTGATAGGGCTGGTTGTACGAACTTTTGAGTGCAAAAATTTTTGTGTAAGCTCTGAATATTTGAAGATTGTTGGAAATTTTTATTCCTGCTCATTACTCCATATCTTCAACTCGATGATCAAAACTGATTCAATTTGAAGTCTTTATACAGATTCCCCTTTATGTAGAAATTAGAATTGAAATTTATCCATTTGAAACTTTGTAGTTTTTCATTGTGTTGTGTAGCTAGCTATAGAATCCAGGTAAGTTGAGATTGATGTTCAATTTGGCCCATATTTCAATTATTTAGTAAATTAAATTTGTATTCACAGGCCTTTATACTCATACAGGAATGTTTCATGAAGGAAATTCTAAATTCAGAACACATCATGCTCAATGGAAGTTGAAGCAAATCAACCAAGAGCGTCTTAAGACGTTTTATAAACTATTCAGAATAAAGCTTGTAGTAAAGGAAGGAAGATATGAATATTATGGTTGTAATAGAGAAACTCCCCGATGTTTTGAAGAAATAATAGATTCCATGCCAGTTTATCTTTATGAAAATCGATGGACACCTCCTTGTTGCCTAACACATCTCAGAAAAACTACCAAATATGTTCTTGGGATGTTAGACCAAATAGGCATAAGGTACTGGTTGGAGAATGGTAGCCTTTTAGGGGCGGTTAGAATTGGCGATATTTTTCCATGGGATCATGATGTAGATATAGGTTATGTTAGTGAAGATAGTGAACGATGTAAGTGGCTCCAAATTGCTCAAAACAAATCTGTTATTGACAATAAAGGCTTTTATTGGGAAAAAGTAAAGGAAAGTAACCATTTCAGAGTCCATTACAGCAAAACGAATAGAATTTACGTGAACTTATATCCGTTTTTTCCGCAGAAATGGTACTATGTCGCGAAATTTCATTTTCTCATTTCCATATAAATATGGAATTTCCTGATAATTTTTTACATCCCATGTCTAGTATTGAATTATTGGTAGGAATGTACCTTGTCCAAATAATGTTAGGGAATTTTTAGAAATTAAATTTGGCAAAGGTGTTATTGAACATCTCAAATATCCTTATCTCAACAACAAAAATATCTATTAAAGTAATGAAATTGTGCTTTTTTTAAAGATTTATATTTGTTGATGAATATCTTTAAATTTCGAATATTTGTAGTGATGAAGTAAATTGTTACAGATTTGCCTTAGACAGCTGAACATCGAATGAATATACTTTTGAAGTTCCTTAGTTGTATACATTCTTCAAAGTCATGAAATTTCATGTCATTACTCGAAGGATATACGAAAAAATATATTGAATTTAGTGATAGGTTGAAAATATATAATTGTTAACATGTGCCAAATTCGAAAATTTTATGTATCGTTTGAATAATGCAGGTTCAATAAAATTTAAGCTCTATAATATAATTGATCGTTTTATATCAACCTGTTTCTTGCTACTGCTGAAATATTTTTTTGAAATGGATTTGTTGTCTAGCGGAGTTCTTTCTCAAAATTGCTAGCTACGTTACGATAAATCTTTCAACAAAATTACTGAGAAGACCTCAATGGTCGCTACACATATAGTCCGTTCACGAAAGATTGAGCGCATAGTAGGCGTTTGTTTATTTATCTGAAGTTGGCAGTATTTGCTGTCATAACGTAAAATAAAGTCAACGTTGCCGAATGTACCCGGCCTCGTCCGACGAACTTGCGAATTATCAGAGAACTCTATGCAAAATTGACAACATTGCGTATCAATCTGACAAGAAAATAAAGACATTACCTAAAATTTTAATATACACAGTGGAATATGCCAAATTATCATGGCCAACCGACGGCTCACCTTTCGTGAACGGACTATAGATGACCGCAGGGAGGTGTTCTCTACTGTGAACCCTTCTCGTCAATGTCCTGCTAGTTGCTAGTTATTGTTTCGTTATGGGATTCAAAATTAAGGAATTTGCCGATGATCTGGTTGTCATAGTGAGGGGCAAATTGAAAGCTACGATATCGACTGTCCTTCAAGAAATACTGAGAACGATCGGCAAATGGCGTGAAAGAAAAATATGTCACTTTAAACCACAAAAGTAAATACAGCACTAAGCATGATACTTAGATTTAGGCATCATGAGGCGTTTTCGGATACTTACTCGGGTTAACTCGATCCTAACCTTCGCGTTCGTTTACCTAACCCGAACATCCAGCCCGTGTTCGGAGAGTACGGTGCTATTAACTCGATCACTGACTCAGGTTGATTTATCGTAACCCTACACGAGAGCAGGGAAATACAGTCACCACATGCGCACTGCAATTTAATTTTGTATTTTGAAGAGGCGGGAATTAGTCTTCTCTCTTCTAGTAATTTCATATATTATATTCCTAAAAATTATGGAAAGAGAAGAGAATTTGGCTCAATGTAAAATGTGTGGTTCTATGAGCCAAGAAAATAATGTGAAGCAACTTCTTCATAACTTTGTATACAGATTTTTCTGTGCTAAGCTACAGCTTTCTTTACTTCTTTAACATAGTTACTCAAGATAACATTAAACATGGGAGGGTACACCAGAAATTAAAAGAAATATTTCACAAAAGCCAATAAAAATGCAAGCAAAGCTAGAGACAATCCGAATACAAACTGGGACTGAAAAACAAAATCTTTACTTTTTAACGTAGGTACTCAAAATAACATTAAACATGGAAGGACACACCAGAAATTATAAGAAAGATTTCACAAAAGCCAATAAATGCAAGAAAAGCTAGAGACAATCAAAATAGAGGGACTGAAAAATAAATTCATAAAATATTTGGTTATGATACGTCTGACACTTCAAATCAATTCGGATGAGTATTTTTTTGCGTATGGTGAACAACAGATGTTTCCAGTGGCAAGCAATTTTTCTTCACGTCAACGTGTTTCGAAAAAGTAGTTTCATCCTCCATAACATCTCTCTTGTATGCCTGTATGGATATATAAGTAATAAATATTTTTATTACTCTGAGGCCCTTAGGGTTGGGATTTGAGAAAAATTTCCGGTTTCGTCGTGAGATCGCAAAAAGAATGTTTAACTCAGTAGCAAAGAAATATTATTTAATCAAAGAAAGTGAATGATTTGAGAAATTTTTATATATTATGTAGGTACTCTGATATGTTTATGCTAAGATATTTGGGCATCCTGTCTGTACCTACAGAGTCTCTTGAATTTAAATAAATGAATAACATAATTAAGGTATCAATAATTAAAGCCACGTAATGAAAATTACAAGTTTTTTCAAGTCTTTGAAGGAGTCGTATTTACGATAAATCCCAAAAGAAACATTTTAAAATTTGTATTTTTTAAAGAACGTTCAGGATTTGAAAGCAGATGATGAATTCATAAAGAAATAGAATGAAACCAACAGCTTCTATGATTTTAAGGTATGAATATTCCCAGTATGAAGAAGCGCTTATAAGCTTAAAATCACTTCGCTGAGCATATACAGGGTTTTCTAGTTAGAGGTGTCATTTTGATATTCAAAGAAGAATTAAAGTTTTTGAAATAAATGATCGGATGTTGCCGTTAATTTATAGTGGAAAATAACATCATACAAATGACCACCACGACCACGCTTACAGGACAAATCGAAAAGTGGCTGCCCTATGTCCTCGATAGCCTCACGAATTCCATCTTTGAGGTATTGAATAATTGAATCGACACTAGGCTATTGGTGGAGTTCACGAAACTTTTACCGTAAAATCTCGATGAACGGTTTAGTTGGTTGTGGGGCACGTAGCGCTGTCTTGTTGAAGTAAACATTGTCCAGATCGATACAACCAAATTCCGGTCATAAAAAATCGTTTATCATCTCTTGATAGCGTCAAGTTAAGTCCCAAAGACTCCACCGGACCATAAACTGCACGAAACAGTTACACGTTGAGGATAGACAGCATTTTCAACAATAACTTTCGGGTTGTGCCTGTAATTTTGAGCCGAAAATGGTCTCAAACTATAGGGTTCTACTCCCTGATGACGAATCCGAGGTCAAATTCAATTCTGTCCGTGGGGCCGGCCGTTAGCACGATAACTTTCGAAGAGTTTGTCCTAGAGACTTAATTGAGAAGTTCGGTAACCAGACAAATCGTACAGTTATTCCATAAAATATGGCCATTCAAAATTTTTTGTCCCGCCATATCTCAGACAAAACAGAACCATAATCGATATGAAATAATAAATAAAATTTTGTGGCCATAGTGTTAACCATATAATTCAATGATATTACTGATTTTTTACATATTTCATTTATTGAATAATTTCCAGAATATAATTCCGATCGTGCTGAGATTTTGCATTCACATATTAAGTATCAATCTCAAGTCCTATACAAATTTTTGAGGTAATAGCCTCATTGATTAATTAAAATTTTCATTGCAATATTACATATTTCATTCATAATTGCAGAATATAATTCCGGTCGTGCTGATATTTTGCATTCAAATACTTAGCATGAATCTCAAGTCCCATACAATTTTGATGTGATAGAACTACATGTTCAGGGCTTTCATGAATTTTTTTAACACCATTTTCAGGAAAAACTCATCGTATAATAATAATAATAACATATATTCATCATCAAAGTTTAGAGATACATGAATTAAACAAAAAGTACTCCCTCAAATTAAACCATTGATTAAATGAGGGACTAATGATATGAATATACAAAAAATAGAGAAAACCAAGTGAACGGTTTTCTGTGAGTAAAATGACAAATATTACAAATTTTACATTAGCCTTAGTGTATAGGTAAGTAGATGCAGAGTATTATTCCATCTATCTCAATGAGGTGAAGAGTCCAATTCAGGTTCAGTGTCGCAATTCAGGTGATCCATATCCATATCCGTGTATTATGTCACAATTCGGGTAAATTCTCAGTTATCAGGTAGTTTGTCAAGATTCAGGTAAGTAATATATATTTATTTTATTATTTATTTAGAGTTTATAATATTGTAGAGTAGTTTTCTTTCGGTGTTTTTTTATCCATATTCTTAGTTTGTATCTAAACTGATAACAATTTTGGATATTCCTTATATCCTCAGGTAGAATGCTGAATATTCTTGGAGCCAAGTATTGGTTGCATCTTTGGCCAATTGTCTTTTCAGCTCTGATAGTAGTGGGACGAGTACCTTTTATTCTCGTGTGATATATGTGAGTAGAATGGGTTATATCATTTTTATTTTATGAATATCCATCAGAGTCTTAAATGAATATAGTTGTGCCAGATCCATAACTTCCTCATGTTCACGTAACATGAGGCATCAGTTCAAACCAAGCAAGAAATTCCTAGAAAATTTATAATTGTAAGCAGAATTCGTTGTTTTTCAATACACACATTCGTACCCTGATCACTACTCATTTAAATGAGATTTTCATTGCAATACAAGTATAAAAAAATTTAAGAAAGCCCTGAGCAGGTGCTTTCGAGCGCTTTTCATTGACGGAGCAATGAGGCTATTACCTCAAAAATTGTATAGGACTTGAGATTGCAAAATTCTAGCACAATCGGAATAATATTCCGGAAATTATTGAGAAACTGGAATATTATGTAAAAACTTGACAAATAAAAAAAATAAATCTATGGTTCTGATGATGCGAACCTCTTGAAATTTTGCATGCACATTCACTATATCAATCTTCATACACAAAATAAATTTCTCTTGAATCGGATATCTTGTTATGGAAATATAGCGATTCTTTTTTTCAAATTTCAATTGAATTTTCTATGGTTTACACTATGCGATCTTCTTCAAATTTTACATGAACGTTAAGTATATCAATCTTCGTTCACAAAATAAAATTCACTCTAATCAGTCTAATCGGATATAATGAATTTGACCACGAATTCGTCGTCAGAGAATCGAACCCTATAACACAAGAGAAACATAGCATATTTTTCTCCTTCCCAATGACATCGATAAGAAATATAGGGTGGCATATAGGCAGCATTTTCTATCATAGCTGGATCAGAAAAATCTCAAAATGGCAAAAAATAAATTTTGAGTAATCGTCTAGTTCTTTGATTTTTTCCACCTCGCTGACTTTGAAGGCTAATTCTAGCAAAAGTAGACTGTTGAGTACCATTTTTTATTAATGATTCTGAAAGCTGAGTGTTGAGCGCAGTTTTTAAGCCTACTAAGAAACCATGAAGTAACCTGTTTACATTTTTAATTCAAATTTGAAAATTTGATCATGATCCAAAATACGTAACTTTCTCACTTGAGACAACATTTCCATAATTTTTATCAAAGTTACGATGCTGGTTATTTTATGTATAAAAGTACAATTCATGGCGATCTATTTACAACAAAAAATATCAGAAAAGTCTTTTACTTTTCTTTAAAAAAATTTGTGAAGATGTTCAAGTTGAAAATTCTCAGATTTCATAAAAAAATCATAACTCGGAAACCGTGAAAAATCGGATAACATACATGGGGGTGATTCGAATACCCCATGACATGAGGAACCTGTTTTTTTATTGACGTCAATCGTCCGGCCACCCTGTATATTACCAATAATATTACATTCAGTATTGTATTTCTGAACCGAAATAATGCTGTAAGATATTCTTGTACAGCGCACCCTAATGGCAGAAAAATGAAATTTTCCGAATCTCAAATTTTGTCGTCATAATGTCTGAAACAGAGGCGAAACAGTTAACCCACCATCACTTCTCAACATCTCACATTTAGCTAACAAAATGTTACAATCCAACTGATTTCTTGTTATGACGTGAACACTGCAAAAAGTTTTATAATTTTCTCAACTCCTACCAAATCCAACCATAATAAAAACAACTAGCATATAGATAATTATACATTGTATTTGTATCTTTGAAAACCAAATTCAAAAAAATCTTCCCCACTCAGTCGCACAAAATGCTGGGTATTCCGATTTGAAAGTAATATAATTCTAAAAAATCTATATAAGGCTGTACCATTTCAATCAATGTATTTTGTTAAGTACATAAAAATCATCATAAAGAAGTGAAAGAAGTAATAATCACAAAACAAGCCATTGCACATTAAACCGAATTTGATGTTACAAATCAAGTTAAAATTATAATGAAAACAAACCATAATATTCCTACTCACCATTGTAGCAAGAAATAAAATAATATGTTTTTATTATTTTTTTGTTGAAAGATGGAATCATGATTTATATAGCTCAAAGTAATTCTTTTTTCAATATCTATCAACGCTGTCAACACATTCAAGCTGCTGATATGACTACTCATATGAGGTGTGAGCTATGATAACAATATTCCAGAGAGTTTCAGTTTTTAGTCTATAACAGTCCCATCATTTACCAATAACAGACCCGTTGTAAAGTTTTTTTGTCAGAAATCTCAGATAATCTGCAGAAATATTGGGCTCACAGGGTGAAACTCTACTTTCGCACAGTTCAAATATTATTTTCAATCAGCTTATTGTCAGAGGATATTCCTTTATACATCTTGGGAAACTTTTTCACTCGGGCCATACTCGTCAGCCATTAATATTCTGTTAACATAACAACTCCTTCAGAATTGTTGAAGAGGCAGCAAACATATACATCTGCTATTCTGACACAAATTCATTATCACCCTGCTGTTCCCTCAGATAAATTGAGCGTGGATCCTGTGATAGTATATTTTCAATCATTTTCTTCTTTTTCCTCTTCTAGAAAAGATAAGGTGTATTTATTTCTTGGCCATGTGTATTCCTCATATACTTATAAAACTCTATACTGCTAACGTGAAATAAAAGTTGAAGCAATCAGTTGCCATTTCCAATGAACCCTTCAATCATCTGCGCATGTGCAAAATCGAAATTTGACAAGACGTAAAAATTGAGGTTATGATTTTTAGTTATTTTTCATTTGACAAGTCATAATTTAAACTGGTCGAGGTTATGTTTTTGGAGCCTGCGCAGTGAATTCATGGGGGGGCCATTGTACCACGTGATCGATATTTCAATTTGTGAATTGTGATAGAGAGGTGGATCCAATGGAGCCATGTTAGCGTTATAGAATTTTTAAGTATATTGTATTCTAGTATCAAAGTTAATAGCTTAAACCAATTTTTCAATAGTTTTGATGATCTTTTTGACAATATGTGTCC
>JACDNR010000074.1:0-48220 GCA_013421045.1 Propylea japonica | reverse complement strand
ACAGGTGCGAGGCCTTAACCAGGAGACGCAACCAAAATCATCAATCCGTGAGTCCATTCCAATTTCTATCCAACTTAATCTAACGTAAAGTACTTACTTTCCAAAATCCTTCATAAGTTAGGACAATTCAATTCAATTAGGTACTTCATTTTAGCATTATTACAATTTTCAAGGAACCACGCGGTATATTTCAATAAGTTAGATTTACGATGGAATTGAAAGATAAAATTCCGTAGAGAGTCAGATTAAAACTAAAATAACTCGTATCAAAAACTTCCTAAATAGTTTAGAGTTCGAAAGTGGATTTAAATTAAAAGACAAGTCAATTATTAGACGATCATTCTTAAATTGGAAAATCGGAACCACTGTGGGAAGAATTTGAAAATATTCAAGATCAAATAGAAGTTATATTCATAGATGATGACACAATCGTTTCACAAAGAGGAAGAAGTAGATATGAGTTTGAAACAACTTTTTTCGAATATAATCGGTAGATTACGAGAAATAATCAGGGTAAATCAGAGTTCACGTTCGCGAGTAGGTAGCGTCAATTCCGATACGTCCCAGAGGGTGCAGGTAGTTCTAGCCGTGCACCTGCAAGCTTATCAGGGGCGTCGGGGCGTCGGTATAGCTTTAAAAATTCTGTTGTTGATGTTGACATTCATGCTGATAAATCTGTTGGCATTCCAATGTGCATGGGCCTGTAAAAGAGAATCATATACTGATATTAGATTTCCATGCCATACGTTTTACCAGTTTTCGATGGATGTATGGAAAATTGTTTAGAATTTCGCGAAGCTTTCACAGATATGGTTCATAATAAAGTCCATTTGAGTAAATTAGATAAATTTCATTATTTGAAAACATCTGTGGAAGGTGAAGCGAAAGAATTATGAAAGGCATTCAAAAAACTGAATACAATTATGAGGCTGCTTGGAAATTGCTGACTCAGTATTATAAAACAATAACCTTATAATATATAATCAATCAATGCAATTTTCCAACAACCGTCAATAAAAAAGGAGATCATAATAGCCTCAGAGATTTATACCTGAATACAATGAAAATTTAAGGTCGTTAGAAAACTTCGTGAACCATCAGTAGATACAATGCTCATTTTATATTTTGACATCGAAGTTCGATAATTATACCCAACGAGAATGGGAATCGTATAAAATAACCGGGGATAAACCCAATATGCAAGATATGGAAAACTTCCTAATAGCACGACTAGGCTAATGAAAAAAAATTAAATCACAAAAGTAATTTGAGTCAAAATTCTATTCAATTCGAGAGAAAAAATCCCCAAAAAGAAATGTAAAAAATGAGTCTTCAGCATATGTGGCTGCATCAAACAAAGTCAGTTGTTATTTCTGCAAAAATGAACATTATGTGTACAATTGTGAAGCATTACTCAATTTGCCAGTAAGTGAACGGGGAAAAGAGCTCTTCGATAAAAAATTGTGTATAAATTGTCTAAGACCAGGTCATATATCAAAGAATTGCTCAC
The DNA here is from genome assembly GCA_013421045.1 of Propylea japonica. NCBI lineage: Eukaryota > Metazoa > Arthropoda > Insecta > Coleoptera > Coccinellidae > Propylea > Propylea japonica. The sequence goes on along the minus strand of JACDNR010000074.1, from coordinate 46,710 downwards.
ATTCTGGGTGCAAAAAATGAAAAGGAAGCATCATACACTTTTGCACATCGAAACTGATAAAAATAAGAACGATAACGATACTATAATTAATGATGATCACCTAACAACAACCCTAATCAATCTATAGCAGCTCATGTGTTGATGACAATTTCCCATCCCAAATACTTTTAGCTACGGCTGTGGTCCAGATTCGAGATAGATTTGGCAATTTCCATATTGCTCGCGCATTGTTTAGATAATGGCTCACAGAGCAATTTCATAAGTGAAAATCTGTGCAATCGGTTAAACCTGAGAAGAAAAGAGTTTAACATAGCTATCAAGGGTTGGGAAAATCATTAGCTATGGTTAAAATAAGTTGACATAGAATTACATTCGATTCAGTCCCAATTTCAAAACAGAAATAACTTGCTAGTTTTGAATAAAATTACGGAAAACTTACCGGCAGTCAATGTTGATAAATCTATTGTGAAGATACCACCAATATTCAATTAGCAGATGAAGAATTTCACAAAAGCGACCAATCGATATTTGTTGGGTTGCAACATATTCTGGGATTTACTTTCTTCAGGGCAAATTAACTAACTGGGTAGGAATTTACCAGTATTGCAAAAAACCATTTTAGGGTGGATTATAACCGGAAATGTCCATTATTAAGTAGTAAAAAAGAAACAATTGCTTGTTGTGCGGTACAATCAGACATTTAATAAAAGAACAATTACAGAAATTTGGGAAATTGAAAACTATGAAAATGTTGAGTGAGATCCGAATCGGAAAATTATTGCAAGGATCATTTTGTGAGGTAAACAACTCGTGATAAAATGTGTCGATTCATTGTAAAAATTCCATTCAATAAAGTTTAAATCAATTAGGTACATCGAGAGAGAGACAGCCCTCAAGAGTTTTATTCTCTAAGAGAAAATTAGAAGCTAATGAAAATTTAAAAGGTCAATACGTAGAATTTATGCGTGAATATGAAGACTTGGCACATGTCAAAAATAAAAGAAAATCCATCCTATCAAGAGGATATTACTTACCTCATCATGCAGTCCTAAGGGAGTCTGCAGTTACGACGAAATGTCGTGTTGTATTCGACGCGAGTGCAAAAACAACATCGGGAATATCATTGAACGATGCGCAATATAGTGGCCCAACTATACAATCAGATTTATTTGCCATATTATTGAGATTTAGATGCTGGCATATGTCATGAGTGCAGATATTTCAAAATGTATCGCCAAGTACTCATCGATAAAAATCAAAGAAAAAAATATCAGAGAATATTTTGGCGTGAAAATCTGCGGATCCAATTAAGTGCTACGAATTAAGTACGGTTACTTATGGAACAAGCTCAGCACCTTTCTTAGCAACAAGGTGTCTGTTTCAATTAGCGTTGCAATTTAAAGATAGATATCCCATTGCTTCGAAGGTGATATCAGAAGATTTCTATATAGACGATTTGTTAACTGGCTGTAATTCTATGACAGAGTTAGTAGCTTTACAAAAGGAAGTTACAGAAATATTGCAATCAGCAAATTTCACGCTAAGAAAATGGTTAACGAACAAAACGCGAATTATTAACAGAATTTACTATTAACGACAAGTCTGACGTTAATATTCTCAACCTAAGCGCGGAAGAAAATAGCAAAACACTCGGATTATATTGGAATGCGCATAATGATAACATTCAATATTTCATTAATCCCGAATGCTCAAAAATATCATAACAAAACGTATCATTTTATCAATCGCGTCTCAAGTATTCGATCCACTTGGGTTGTTATCACCGATTACAATAAAGGCAAAAATTATACTGCAAAGACTATGGCAATCAGGGTTACCTGTGATGAACGCGGTGCCTCAAAACATAGCTTCAGATTGGTTCAGTTCGAGAAAACTTGAATTACTTAACGAACTGAAAATTCCCAGATATATTCTTACTGAAAATAAGGTGAAGGTCGAATTGCATGGATTTTCTGATGCGTCAGAAGCGCTTACGGGCGTGTATTTATTTGAGAACGATCAACAATAAGGAAATATCACAAGTCATTTATTAACAGCAAAAACACGCGTTGCTCCAATCAAAACATTGAGTTTACCTCGGTTAAACTGTGTGCTGCTAATTTGTTAGCTACACTAAGCAATGTATAAGTACGTGTAATAAGATTAACTATTGACGAATTTTATTTTTGGTCAGATTCCACAATAACTCTAGGGTGGATACGCGGTGCAGCCAATCGCTGGAAATCTTTCGTGGCAAACAGAGTCGAAATATTCAAACATTAACGGATCCAAAAACTGCGGCCACATTCAGTCAAAAGAAAATCCTGCTGATTTGCTCACTCGTGGTATAAGTTCTGAAGAATGTTAAAATCATCACTTTGGTGACGACCAAGGTGGTTGATTAAAGACTCATCTGAATGGCAATTGGAGGAAAAACATGAAACAATTTTACCGGAAGGTCGCTGCACATAAGCATCGAGACAAAATTCGACCTATTTGAAAGATATTCCTGTCTAATCAATTAAACGAGTAACGGCATACTTGTTACGATTTATAAAAAATACACGGTTGAAAAAGGGTGATAGAGAACATGGTCCTTTAGCGTGATCGAACTCAACACCGCAATGGTAAAATTAACGAAATTGGCGCAAAAGGAGTCGTATCCGGAAGAATATAAAATTTATGCAACGGGAATTCTGTGTCAAATAAAAGTAAGCTGTTGAATTTGCGACCATTTCTCGATGAATCTGAATTATTAGAGTAGGGGGGCGGTTGCAAAATTCTGATCAATTCGAATTTACTAAAAAGCATCCCATTATTTTGAATAGTAGTCACATGCTCACGAGGTTAATTATGGAACGTCAGCATATTGAGTTGTATCATTGTGGTCCCCATTATTGTTAGCTTCCTTGAGAGACAGATACTGGCCTGTAGCAGGACGTGGTTTTGGCAAGAAAAATCGTTCACTCATGTGTACGTTGCTTCAGGGTCAAGCCACGGAGTGCTCAGCCTAATATGGGAAATTTGCCGGAATGCAGATTGCTACAAACCATTCCATTTTCTAATGTTGGCGTAGATTACGCTGGACCTATCTTAATCAAGATAGGAAACTGCGCAATGCAAAGCTCATAAAAGGGTATATTTGTGTTTTCGTTTGCATGTCAGTAAAGCCCTGCATTTGAGTTGGTAACAGATTTGTCCACAGATGCTTTTTTGGCATCATTCAAACGCTTTATAGACAGCGTGGAAAGCCGAAAAATGTTTATTCAGACATGGTTCCAATTTTTCTGGTGCTAGTGCACAATTAAAAGAACTCTATTCATTTTTTAGAATACATTCCAATGATCTTAGTAGTAATTTTAGCTGAGGATGGCATTACATGGCATTTTACTCCACCATATTCCCCAAATTTTGGTGGTATATGGGAAGCCGGTGTTAACAGTGCAAAATTTCACATGAAACGCATAATAGAAATTTCCACCTTACTTATGAGGATTTATCGACAGTACTTGTTCAGATTGAGGGTATCCTTAATTCTCGCCCTATAACTCCCCTCTCCTCTAGTCCTCTTGATTATATCCCCCTCACACCAGCCCATTTTTTGTTGGAAAACCGTTGACAGCAATACCGGAGCAATCAATTATGGAAGATGTTCCGTGTAATCGTTTAAATAAGTACAACAGCAACAACAAGCCATTCATCTTTCTGGAAAAGATGGCATTCAGAATACATCAATGAACTTCAAGTAGGCAGAAATGGCACCAGAATGCAGCAAGTATCCTGAAAATCGACGATTTGGTGTTGGTAAAAGAAGATGGTCTACCCCCCCCTCCAATGGAAGTTAGGCAGGGTGATGCAGCTTCATCAGGCAAGGACGATAAAGTTCGTGTGGCAACTGTGCGATTCCCAATGGACATAGTTTCGAAAAGAGCTACATCAAAACTGTGTGTTTGCCCATAGAGGCATAAATATAAGTATTATATCATTAGTATAAGGTGCGATGGCGGAAAAGAAATTATTTTATTTTATTGAACGTACCCTCAATTCGTGGTTCGGTTCAAGGCGGGCGGCATGTTGAGGCCGAAACGAAATTAAAAGAAGAAGAAAAAGAAGAAAAACGTCAAGTGCGCGACCGCTACGACGCAAGAGAAACGCCCGCGAAAAAGACTGTAACCGTTAACATATGCTCACGCTTGTAAGAGGTTAGCACCCTCCTCAATTGTTCATTCTCAATTTATATAAAGGTTCTACAATAAAGGTTGAAAAGCTAGTCAGTGTTAGTTTTTTAATAAGTGAAATACAGTCCACTACCACAATTTCCAAAAGTTCAAGAATACACCATGTTAGTGTTTATTGATGGTGAATAAATATACTACTACTGCTACTAAACTGAGAATAAACCGAAACTTGATGTTAAGTGACAGTTCGGTTGATACGAACTTTCTATAATGAGTCTATGACCTTTATATCGTTGAAATGAGTTGGAGACGCGCTTATGTCTGCAAAATTTCGCAGATCCTTCATAATCACATAAGAAGAATCAAAAATTCTGCTGATTAAACCAGGAATCAAAATAATAGTTTTTTAAATTGAAATTATTCAATGACGTTAATTTTCAACAAACCACGAATAAATTTCTGTACAATATCATACAAGTCAGAGAAGTTATTTGATGCGAATTATAATTCAAATTACTACTCACGCTAAGAGCTATTGGTTACTTTCAATTCATGTAGGTTTCAACTTTCCTGCAGAGATCTGGAACTCAACCTGAAATTTCTAGTGTGAAGTTATTGCCGGAATTGGAGTATGTCCGTCTTATTCGAATTTGGATAATTGTTCTCTAAATACAAACAGCGTAGAAAATTTCATTCTAGTACAATTAAAAATACTACTGAAATCATGAATATTTTCGACGAATAATTATTTTTTTTCGATATGTGACTCTGCGTATTGGATGCCAAAGTCTTACCTAAAAATATAGATACACTCTCCGTCAAAACCTAGCATTTCGACGCCTTATGTATATTTTTCATGAGAATGAGCTAGAGGGTTGGATTTTAGTACTGTTGATTACGAGGTCAAGAATGTAAGCAATATACATGTTTCTTTTTCAATTTTGACATTAGAGAAATCGTTCTATGGTTGTTATAAAAGCCTAATAATAAAAAATTCACCCGAATCGGAATCTTCAACATAATATTTATTCAGTCTTTAACTCGAGAACCATAGATTTGGTCGATAAACCTACCTACCTAGAAATATTCTGTCACAATCGTTTCTCGAACATTTCTAGTCCTTCTGGTCTAAGTCTGGTCTAGTCACAAAGTTGTAGATTTTGGATTTGGACCCTTTCTTGTTAGAATATACCTAAGTCAAAATATGCTTTAACTCTCATTGAGCCACATGTTTCCTACGCAGGTTGGGCACGTAATGGGGAGAGCGGGGCATATTGGGCTAGCGGGGCATAGTGGGCTAGCGGGCAAAGCGGGATTTCCTTATTACAGCCAGCCAAACGAATTTCCGAGCAGAGTTTCAAATAGCTGGATTTCATTGATCATCCATCGGCACGTGGTCTTCATATGCTAAACACGCCTATTCTAAAGTCATTTAGTCAGTATGACTGAAAGACTGCAACGATGAGTTCGTTAATAAATCGTCAGTATTGAACTAGAGTTTTTACGAAATCCTGAGCTCGAATAATTGTGGTTTATATTTCTTTTTATAGAGATTCATATAGATATAATTATTTAAAATTTAAGAGAGATTGCGAAAAAGGTAAGTATTTTTATTTCATGTTTAGTATTTGAAGTCACATTGGGGCATAGTGGGATATATTGAAAGGGCAAAGTAGGGTTATTGTTTGAACGGTGCCCCAATTTGTCCCTTTTTGAAACAACTCAAATTTAATTTCCTCATTAATTAAAGTAACTTATTTTCAGTAAATATGGTTCGAACGTATAAGAGGTCTACAGAACATCATTTCTGGTCAATGGAGGCAATGAAAAAAGAAAGCGCTTCAAAATGTTGTGTCGGGAGAAATTGGCAACAAAAAAGCTGCCACCTACAACGTCCCCGAACTACATCGAGAGAAAAAAATAAGAAAGCCCTGAGCAGGTGTGTTTAAGCGCTCGTTCATTGGTGAAGCATAAAGATATTACCTCAAAATTTTGTATTGGATTTGAGATTAAAACTGAATATAACGCAAAATCTAAGAACGATGGAAAAATATTCTGAAAATTATTCAAAAACTGAGATATGAAAAATTTGCCAATCAAAAAAAATTTAATTCTGTGGTTCTGAAAAAGCGATCCTCTTGTAATTTTGCACGAACATTCAGTATGTCAATCTTCATTCACGAAAATATTTCACTCGAACCGGATTTCTTGTTATCTTGAGACCATTTTCGGCTCAAAATTCTGAAATTACAGACATTTGGGCTAAACGATATAGCACTCGTTTAATATCTGTTTCTTGAAGTCTTTCCGTTTCCACACTTCTCCTGTGCGGGGGAAGATGATCTTTATGACGAAGCGCTCATTTTTGTGAGATGTGTGCTGATGAATAAATATTTGACAAATGCATATTTTCATTGTTTTTCTCTAACATAAATATGTATTTTTATAAGATTATATGGATTATATATAAGGCAAAGATTCGTATTTTATTCTTTTTTTGTGTTAGTAAAGACCATTAAGTTCGAAGTTAATATTCTTAATTAATTATTAATATTATTATAAATACCCCACAATGCCCCATAAGGTACCCCCCGCTTTACCCCTATATATGGGGCAAAGCGGGACAAAATGCCATCTGACATTCAAGCCTCATATTTCGTTTATTTCTCATGAAAAGTGAGAGAAAAATATATATGGTCATTCGTAATGAGTTAAACACTGATTTTGACTAAAATTTGCTGTTTAATCATTAATATTTTTCTTGTACGTACACTTAAGGTTAAGTATCCCATTTGCCCCGCTCTCCCCTACTTACTGAAATTTCATAATGAAGATCACTGCCACGAAACAAACTCAATTGAATGTAAGTGTGAGCTGCCCTAAATATTTCAGCCGAATTAAATGGCACATTCCTCGAGGAAAACTAGTTTACTTTTCTTTACTACATAAATAATTACTTCGGGGCGAAGCTGATGTAAATCACTAGGTGAGTGTTTAAATGTAACTCATTGCAGTTCGAATCGTCCTGATGCTTTACGCATTCGCGGAAGGGAATAATTCCAAAAATTTCAATTCTCTTATTCTTTAAGTTTTCAGATTTGAACTCAGCTAGTTTAGAAAATATGCGACATATGCTCGAACTTTCAATCGAGCCACATGTTTTCCCACGCATGATATTTACCCAATACTAAAGGAAACTCATAGACAAAAATTATACCTACAAAAAAAATCGAGTAAATACAAGTGTGACCTGTTCTAAATATTTCAGCAGCGCTAATGGCACATTGCTCGGCGGAAACTAAGTAACCTTTCCATTACTGCATAAATAAATTACTTCGGACGAAGCAAATGTGAATAGTAAGTAAGTAAGTAATTGTTAAATGAAACTCGTTGCAGGTCAAATTGTCCCGATGATTTACACATTCACGGAACGGGCCTATATTCGTTCTCTATGTTTTCCGGTTCGAAATGTATTCGCAATCGGAACTTGATTTTATTGCTTCATCACGGCAATTTCAAGATATTGAAACAGGTACTATTTCGATAGATAAAACGAAACATATTTATTTATGAATTTGTATTTTGCTCAATGATCCTGCTTCTCAGAATTTTATACAATTGAATAGTTTTTGATGTACTGGAACATATATTTGGGCTATTTTCGTCACATTTGCTTATTCTGTTCAACGTTATGGCCAGCATTCGCCAGTAGTCGTTAGGAAATTCACTTAACTCTTTCAGCTTTCAAAGGAGCAACTGTCGTCCATTCTTTGATGTTTGAAATTTTTGACTTTTTCAAGAAAAAATCATTGTTGACTTCGATTGTTGATTCATTCAGTTTGCCAAATAATTCGGTGTTTTTTAGCAGGATCTTATTATTGGAGTCCAATGCTATGTTCTTGAGATCTACAGGAGGAGGTTGACAGAAACAGAGAAAATAAAAGCAAGTAGTATTTATGCCAATATCGGAAAACTTCATCTGTCTGTTGATCTAAAATATTTGGATTTCAATAATAAGATCCAGCTCAAAAGATCGAATGAATCGTTTGACAACTGGTTCTTGAAATATATTGAAGTTGTCGATGATTTTTTTTTAAGAATGTCAAAAATATCAAACATTTCCAAGAAGTGGCGAAAGTTGCAGTGTTTTCTTTGGGACGGGTATCAAATGAATAATGATGGTCAAACGTTAAACAGAATCCGAAAATTGGTTGGAATACTTCGAATAGTTTCTTAATTGAAAAATATTTCAGAAAATCCAAGTTTTGCCACCCAGTATATAAAGAGCGTCGATAAAATCAGAAATACGAAAAATCACCCTCCAGATTGGTGACATAAATATATTCGTCTAGTTTATATCTGTTAATTTATTAACTGATTCCTTTCGAATTTGATATATGAATAACGTTTTCCGGACAGAAAATGCGTATTTCAATGTCTTAGTGATGCCAAATTACCTCATGGATCAACCAGTTGAAGTCCCTCAATAAATCGAATCTAAACTATTGAAAGAGTAACAAATGGAGTAGGTACATTAGCAATAAACCGATTCCTACATCAATCGCAGAAATGCAATGTAATGCTTATATGCATAGAAAAATATCCCAGGAAAAAACTCCTTTGTTCAGAAGAATCAAATATGACCACAAATACCTACTAAAAGTGTGTCCAATCTCAACATTCAATATGAAATTAGTACCAAATGTAAACATGGCAAATATTTCAATGAAAAATTCCAATACAGAAACAAACACTCAAGAATATAAACGTTAAAAACAGTTATTTTTGCTTAGATTTCACGGAAAAATATGACCTTTTACAGTGAATGTGATTTCCAATGCTTTTAGTGGACTGCGAGTTTTTCTGATGCGAACCCTGACACTACTCCTAGTTTCGTATCCCCAGCATAGTCATAAGATCCTGAATCGCCCCAGTCTATTGAAAGATCTCTCGAACTTTCGCATACCTGTTATAAAGCTTAATTCGACCAAGAAAATATATTTCCTGGATCATTTAGAGATGGAAACGAGGACCCGTGAAATGAATGCTCTATTCTGGATTATATCCCTGGAACAATTATGGCTCGGGTCGTTATCTGAAGCCAATATAGGTTGCCCAATTTGTTCGCTACAACATTGATGTTACTAGATCTACTATAGATATCATGCAGGTTAACTTAATAGAGATTAAAATGATTCTTTCAACTCTTTTGAAGAGTTGGTGAGATTTCGTTCGTATATGATTATTAAGTTTCATAAAGATTTCGAAAGTCCTATTTATGACTGATTTCACCTAGTGATATCAAGGGCCATCAAATTTTCAGCATTTGTTGGTATGTGTATTTTGAAGACATTGATTATTGATTATCAAAAACCAAAGGTTTAGAGTTCGATCCTAGGCTTTCTAGTTCTTGCTATATGATATATCCCTTCATGTTGAACAAGTGAAGGCTATTTCTTCAGAAAATGTTTTATTTCTTCTAAAATTTCATCTTCTTTCATTCAACTTTTCGAGAGATAATAAGCACCAGAACTTTTGAAAAAATAACCTCGAAATTTCGAAGTTAAGTTGCGATTTAGACGTGACGGGGGTTAATGAAAGCAATGAAAGCAAAAGTTTTTTCAGAAAATTCACAAATGCTTTGGAGATCTTTTCAAGAGTTTTTACATTGTTTCGGAATTTTGACAGCTCAGATATGGACCTGGAAATAAATTTGAAAAAATAGCGAAAGAAAAAATATCTGAGGAGACGATTATACAACTAAATGTTGTATATAAAAAAATTACCTTGTATATTTTATCTTATGATAAGGAGCCATGACACTATTGTTGATGAATTTTTGCTACAAATATGTATCAGCGGCTAAAACATTTCTATTTAGAATTTATTGATTGTGCCATTTACTTTGTTTGGTTTTATTGAATGATAATATTATCATTCAATTCAGAACTTCATTCATATATCATCAACACATCATCAACTATATCTGAGGTTATTGATTCTATGCATTGGAAATTTTATTTGAAACCAACTAAACTTCCTAGTCGCATACAAATTGTAACGTCGGTTTCGGAATCAAACGTCAATTTTATTCTCTACAATGGTACACTACAAAAGAGGCGACAAGACTCAGCTAAGAGGAAATACATATTATCCTATTCGAAGTAACCGTGACAATTCGTCCTCACTAGCAGCCATTGAATACATCCGATAGTGGCATTTTTCGCAGCCTCTCAGCAGTGACCAGCATAATATTACAATCACACGAGGTATTCAAATATGCATTCCAATTAAGTCTCGGACATTTCCCCGCTGTACAAAATATCGACTTCAATCAGAACCGCATTATGTTCCAACAAAATCCGTTCGTTCAAAAAAAATCCGGGATGTCACATTATAACAGTATTTTGCGGATTCTGCTTTCCCTATTAACTTCGCACTCCGCCATAAAATCGAACACTCGTATACGCCCCTTCATTCAAAAATTGAGCGCCCACCATAATGAAATAGGATTTAAGTAACTTTTTCTGCGTCGTTCCGCAAGATGTCGCCATCAAAATTAGTTCGTTCGGGATTTAGAGCTCGCGTTTTGATCGTGACCAGATAATTTCAGAGGTAGGAAAAGTTTTGAATTACAAATTTCAGGCAAATTCTTTGTCCTAATATAAAGTGACTGCAACATCACAATATCCTGTGGAGCCTTGCTTACATGGAATACGTAATTCTTGCATTCAATGGTCACTGGTCCATCTGCTAATACGAAATCGCGGACTGATGTAGATTCGCGAACTACGCGCTACTGCGTTCAATGCTCATGCTGTGGGAGTAAGTTTATTTGTATGGATCTCTATGGATGCTCTGTTCAATACCTCCATTGCTGTTGTTTGAGTGAAATAGGGAATGATCCTTCAAATTGAAGTTAGGTATGATAAGATGCCTTCATCACATAAGAGTTGACACCTGTTTCAACTCTTTTGCTGAAATACACCTCTTTTATGAAGACAGGCGACTAGATTTTTGTTTTAAAAGGGACCACTTTTATAGCATACATCAGACCTTACTTATTCCTAGCCAATTAGAAGCGCCCTGACTCCGACTAGTCCGACTCTTGGGATTGTGTGAAGTGGTTGTCAATCGGCCGTTAGATTTGCGCTCTGCAGTCGGTACTCTGGCTTGTTTTGCTTTTGTATGTTATGAGATAATTTAGAAGTTCGCATCCATTCATTTATTGTTTAGTGCGAATTGGCAGTTTTCAGAAGATTAAAGATTGTGAATTTTGCATAGGCGTTTTCATATCACTATATAGAAAAATTTTTATTCGAAAAAGCAACTCAATTGTTCAACATTGAATCAGTTAGTCCTTTTCCATATATGTTTTACCACTAAATCATTGATTTCCTGCACTGCGAATACTGCAGAAAATAAATGAAAACACGTTCTCACAATTCATTATGACTAATCTGCAAAAAGAAGCAGGAAGCAGCATATTATTTCTGTCTGCCCAGTTGACAACAGAGAGAAGTTTACATGTTATACCAATTTGAAGAAACATTCATCAAAAAGCCATCAAACATTTCATGTTTACCATTCATAATACACCCATTACTTTTAATGTTATGGGTTTTCTCTTGGTAAATATGTTTTTTCGAGTCACATTTTACATTTTCACAACACCATTATCATCATCATCATATTGTGGTACAGCGACTTTAATCCGTTTTAAGATTATACCATAAATGGATCAAATCTCCAGTTTGTTATCAATTCGAATTTATGGCTTTGAGTTGGAACAAATATAATACTTAACTATTGAATTCAACATTTTCAATTCGATTTTTTTTATACGAATACGTTTTGTCATGTTAGTAAACTGAAAAATGAAAAACAATATTCTGAAAACAAATTTTATAATAAATTTTCAATAGCCATTACATATAGTAATTTTTTTGACCTGGTGAAGATTTCAATAAATTTTTTCATTCTTATGTTTTCACTAATGTTGTCAAGTAAAGAAATTTATGTTAGAATCTGATAACCACGACCTCTCGAAGTGAGTTAATGCCAATGGTGAAAACATAAGTATAAGAAATTTATTGAAGTCCCCATAGACCTTCGTGACATCTAATACGAGTGATTTTCGTGTTTTTAAACAGTTTGCTATTCTTAAAGTACTGCTCTATTGGTGAATTGCTGTCACCATTAGGTATGTTGTCATTGTGGATTTCCTTCGCATATTTCACGTTTCATAAGAATCTTGAAATTTTCCATAATAAACTGTCCGAGATTTCAGCAGATAGCTCTCTCAGACCATGATGATTTCTAATGCGAATAGATGGAAAAAGTTTTGTATCAGCTTTTTTATTTTCTAGAATATGAAATCAAAGTTAATTGAGAATTGACAGATTTTTCTGTAGCACATATACAAATCCACCTTTCGGTCAATGAATGATCCAACGATACTACTTATTTATTCCAGACACAGAGTTGAGTTTTCCAGACTTCTTTATGGTAAGTGGACTTTTCACAGATGGTTCTGACAGGTGTAAGACTAATTTGGATATCACTGATGAGTTTCAAGTTGAAAACGAAACGAGTCTTTTTATATCACTTCTTGTTTTTGTTCACTATTCGAAAGCCTATAAACAAATTTGTCGTAATCTTCATGGCACAGTGTGTCTGGAATAAATTAGTAATATTATGAGATATTAATGGACTCAAAGGTTGATTAGTAAAAGTCCCAGAGTAAAATCTGTAAATTCTTAATTATCAATGATAACCTTCATCAAATTACTCACTCAAATTCAAATTTAATATCTTGGTCAGTTCTTATAGTTTATGGCATGATGTAAAATTTCTTACCTCAATCGATAACATCCTAGTCTTTGATTTTGGAACGTACCTACAAGAAAGACTGAATTAGTGTTTGGATACTCGTATAGTACCTAACCCAAGTAGCAATTTAACGTTGCGTCGACGTATATAAAGAAGTCGCGCAACCAAACTAAGTTACTTCGCCGACCTATACACAACGTTCTCACAACCATGAAATGCACCAGTTTGCCATCATTTTAGGTTTTGACAACGTCGTGCTGCAACTACAGTTATCAGATTTACGTTGTCTAAACGTTGCGAAGTTTACTTCAATGCAACTTATGTACATGCGCTATGTGAACGAAGTTCATTCCTCATATGACGTTAATAGTTTGATATTTCAACCAATTAATAACCGTGGCCATCACAATATTCCAACTTGTACCGCCATGTCGATTTATTTCAATCTTATGCATATAGCCAATTGCCCTTGTTTAAGGGTGGAAAACCATTCTTTCGCAACAGAAATCGACAACGAAGACCACTTTACTGTTGAATATACTATTGATTCATGCTGAAAAACAAGCGCGCCTACAATCCATTGGATATTTCTGGAAAATTAAAAATTCATAAAAAGTTATATCAAGGAAGAAATTGCCAATGTTTTTCATGAGTTCAAACGCTTACTATACAAGATTTAGAAAAATTACGCGCAGAAATTTAAATGAAAGTTTTAAAATCATTTTTTTGTTCATTTATATCCCAAAGGTCAATGACCAATTGTTAAAATATGGCGTATTTTGGTAGTTTAGTTGACCAAAAACTGCACTAATTTAAAACGTTGGGTTACTAGACAACAATATAATACCCAAAATGCGACTCTAGTTGCCTACAGGACCAAAGCTAACTGCTGTCAATTTGTTTTACCCCGTCAAATTGAGGTTATGAAATTTCAATATGATTGTTACATTTTTATTTAATTGGGAGCTGGTTCTATTGAACCAGGTAAAGTATTATTAAACGTATTATAAACCGTTCTAATAATTCCAACGTTTCAGATGCATTTTCTATATTAGTGACTAATCCGCAGTAGTAAATGTACAGATTATGGGAATGATGGGTACCTAGAAAATGTTCGGAAGAAATCTGATTTCAATTTTTCAGATCATAAAACTCTGATGATATTTATTCAGCCGACATTCTGAGAAATATTACAATTTAGATCATACGTGTGCTTTGCTCTTAAAGCCTCAACATTGAAGTTGAAATCTTCCAATTTGTTGAAGACATAAATAAAATGTTCCTTGACTGCGTGGTAAGAAACTAATGTTTACCACAAATACTGGTGATGTTCAAACCGAATTACTTCTATTTTTCAGATGTAACCATTCATATAATAACTCTTACTAGAGATAAATAAATATGATGAGGTTTTTTATATTGCACCTGAGGAAGAACTCTATCGAATATTATCGAAGAACTTCAGTTACGAGTATCATAATAAATCATTCACCATGTACTTGAAATAGAAGTGGAATCTTTAATCTATGGATGGAAGAATGAATTAAAGGAGCTACAAAAATATTAACAAATATTATGTTTACTAATCAGCTGGGTTTCAGAAGAATTTGATAATTATGGAAAACATTGTGTAATTTAAACTGAAATATTGCTTGTTATGTTTTGTAACCAGAATATATAACATGAAGTAGTCATAGTCATTTACTCCTGTATTGAAAACCAGGTATTTGATTCATAAAGATTGAATACAGTTCATACAATTTAGTTGGTTTATTAGATTCCAAACAATTTAGTTTCGTTCTGTTAACTTCCAGACTTCGTAAAATAACAAAGGTAAATAAACAGTATCTCACTATTTATAAAGGTTTGTTCCAACTCAAGAATTGACCTACAATGATCGTCAGGATTCTGCGCAATAGATAAAAATATGTTTCCAACTGAAAATGTATCGTTTGAGAACGGTTTCGTTTTTGTTCCATCCTGCTTCGGGCCGTGAGTGGAACGGTTTTTGTGATCGTCATTTCGATCCCTGGTCTGGACCTCTGGAGCAGTACTATTTGGACGGTTCTTGTACGGTCAAAGTTTAGACATGCGCATAAGATCGATTACTAACAGTTTCGTGACCGTCAAATTACCGTACAAAAGTCAGCTGTTGGAACAAACCTATTATGAATTCACTTCTAGAAAGGATAAGTTAATCAATCGGCAATTAATAAATATGGAAGTTCTGATACTAATTCATTGATTATAATAATTAGGTATCAACAATACAATATTAAAAACTTTATCTTTCGAAATAGTACTAATCTACTGGCACCTCAATTTGTATATTATACATATAAGCTTTCAGTTCTTGTTGTCAGAGAAGTTGCATACTCGAATAATGTGGATATTGAAATATTATGAATCTTAACTTATTAATGAAGGTAATGATGAAAAATTTTGTCTCAGATGATACCTTTGTCATTATGAATTGAAGAATTGACCCGAGTACCTTTAGCAATAAATATCAGCAATATTCTGTTTCTTCCTCTGTGAAGTCCACGATTCAAATGATTATTTTTTATGCATGATATAGGAAATTGTGGAACTCGCGGACAGCTCTCCAGCCGTGAGAAGGCGTTGTGGGTGGCGTTGGGGCGGCAGGGGCGAATGTATTTCAAAAATATTTTTATCAGGAATCCTGCCACCTTGAAATTTTGGGAATTCGTTTCTTATGGGTAGAGAATGATAATGTAATACTCGGTTTCAAATATCCGGCCGTCAGAGAGGCGGTGGAGGCGGGGGCAGAGGTGTACAAGCAATATTTTTACTGGGAATCCTACCACCTTGAATTTTGGAATTTCGTTACTAATGGGTAGAGAATGATAATGTAATATTCGGTTTCAAATATCCGGCCGTCAGAGAGGAGGTGGAGGCGGGGGCGTTCCAGCAATATTTTTACTAGGAATCCTGCCACCTTGAAATTTGGAATTTCGTTACTTATGGGTAGAGAATGATAATGCAATACTCGGTTTCAAATATCCGGCCGTCAGAGGGGCGGTGGAGGCGGGGGTGTTCCACCAAATAATAAAAAATATTGCTGGGGCGCCCCCGCCTCCACTGCCTCTCTGACGGCCGGATATTTGAAACCGAGTATTACATTATCGTTCTCTTCCGATAAGTGACCAATTCCCAAAATTTCAAGGTGGCAGGATTCCTAGTAAAAATATTGCTGGAACACCCCCGCCTCCACCGCCCCTCTGACGGCCGGACATTTGAAACCGAGTATTGCATTATAATTCTCTACCCGTAAGTAACAAACCCACAAATTTCAAGGTGGCAGGAGTCCTAGTTAAAAATATTGCTGGGACGCCCCCCCTCCACGCCTCTCTGACGGCCGGATATTTGAAACTGAGTATTACATTATCGTTCTCTCCCATAAGTGGCAAATTCCCAAAATTTCAAGGTGGCAGGAGTCCTAGTAAAAATATTGCTGGGACGCCCCCGCCTCCACCGCCTCTCTGACGGCCGGATATTTGAAACCGAGTATTGCATTTTCATTTTCTACCATAAGTAACAAACTCCCAAAATTTCAAGGTGGCAGGATTCCTAGTAAAATATTGCTGGAACGCCCCCGCCTCCACCGCCTCTCTGACGGCCGGATATTTGAAACCGAGTAATACATTATCATTCTCTACCCATGAGTAACGAAATTCCAAAATTTCAAGGTGGCAGGATTCCTAGTAAAAATATTGCTGGAACACCCCCGCCTCCACCGCCCCTCTGACGGTCGATATTTGAAACCGAGTATTGCATTATCATTCTCTACCCATAAGTAACAACCCCCAAAATTTCAAGGTGGCAGGAGTCCTAGTTACAAATATTGCTGGGACGCCCCCGCCTCCACCGCCTCTCTGACGGCCGGATATTCGAAACTGAGTATTACATTATGGTTCTCTTCCCATAAGTGACAAATTCCCAAATTTCAAGGTGGCAGGATTCCTAGTAAAAATATTGCTGGGACGCCCCCGCCTCCACCGCCTCTCTGTCGGCCGGATATTTGAAACCGAGTATTGCATTATTATTTTCTACCCATAAGTAACAAACTCCCAAATTTCAACGTGGCAGGATTCCTACTAAAAATATTGCTGGAACGCCCCCGCCTCCACCGCCTCTCTGACGGCCGGATATTTGAAACCGAGTAATACATTATCATTCTCTACCCATTAGTAACGAATTTCCAAAATTTCAAGGTGGTAGGAATCTTAGTAAAAATATTGCTTGTACACCTCCGCCTCCACCGCCTCTCTGACGCCGGATATTTGAAACCGAGTATTACATTATCATTCTCTACCCATAAGTAACGAATTCCCAAAATTTCAAGGTGGCAGGATTCCTGATAAAAATATTTTTGAAATACATTCGCCCCTGCTTCCCCCAACGCCACCCACAACGCCTTCTCACGGCTGGAGAACTGTACCCGAGTTCCACAATTTCCTATATTATGCATAAAAATAATTATTTGAATCGTGGAGTTTACAGAAGGAAGAAACAGAATATTGCTGATATTTATTGCTAAGGTACTCGGGTGAAGAATTGAAATATCACGAAACTATAAGGTAAATAATATAAACGTGAACTTTGCTGGATTTATCCAAAAATGTTCTTCTTAACTATTCGAAATAATTTTTCATTTGTATTAGCAAATACAATAATTTGGAGAAAGTTTTCGACACAAATATAATAAATCAGTTTAATTTTTCGATATTTTTATCGTATCCGAAGGTTGCTGAAATGACTAAACGACAACGTTTTCAGGTCAACTGCTTCAGTTGAATCCACAACGTTGTTTCTAAATCGAGACAACGTTGCAGAAAACTGAAGTTGTCTTATAAACGTTTATAACGTTATAAGAACGTCGTTAATATTCCCAAAATAATAACTACTTTGTATGTAGTTGCTTAAACGTCGTCGCGACGACTAGTGCAACTTTAGTCATGCTTAACGTCGCGATTACGTTGTAAGGTGGTCTTCAATGCGACGTTTCAAGAACGACTGATTCCTAAACCAATGACAACGTTAATTTGGTGTATAATGAGGTTGCCGTCGCAAAATGCTACTTGGGAATGAGTCAAATCGTAGAAATGGACTTGAGTCAATAATAGTCTGGAATATCCAATGACCCATTATTACTATAGCTAAACAGGAATTTTCTATTTTCCTGTGGTGAGTCCGTTCATTATGAAACATCTTGTGGAACAAAACTGAGCAGTAATCTTCCAATGGAGTGTTTGAACCTCCAGGATTCCATGCAGTGGAGCCTCAGGTCTGAAATTGAAAGGCAACTTTGACGAGCTCGATGCGCCAGAAACTTCTGAAATTTGCCTTGCAATTTATTGTGTTTATTATGGGTCTCACGCACCTTAACGAATAATCCTTTCATTCAGTGAATATCTAACTACTTACTAACTAATTTCAGTCACACCGTGCCAAAAAAATGAGACAAATTTGTTTATGTGCTTTCGAATAGTCAACACAATCAAGAAACTGAATGAACAATTAATACAACAACTACAATACGCGTTTGGTAGGTTATACGGTTGAATTGTAGTTGTTTTTATCATCGTTCTTTTAATTTCTTCATTTGATTGACTATTTGAGAGCATTTAACAAATTTGTCTTATTTTTCATGGGAGCATGTGTCCAGAATAGTTCAATAACATCGTAAGAAATTCATTGACCGAAATATTGATTTGTAGAGGAGCTTCAGAATCTGTATAAGCATAATAAATTAATGATAACCCTTATTAAGTCGATTAACTAACTCATATTTAAAATAAATATTCAGATATGAAAAGATTCCAATTGATTTATTTTGTGCTGTTGAATATCTTGAAAATCGCAATGGAATGATAAGGAGTAGTAAACCAAACATAACAAGAAGCCTTGAAATTCAATCTTGGATCAAATTCATCTGAGCATTCGCACGTGGTGGGTATGTTTATAAGTTAAAGTTTAGTTATCTAGAGTTATTCATGTGTAGAAGTACTTTCACTGATCGTTCTGACGGGTATAAGTAGGTATAACAAAGATATCACTGATGAGTTTCAAGTTGCATAGCGAAACGCTTTCGGTATTACATTTGTAACAAGTCATATGAGCAACTGAGTACGTTACTATACAACATTTCAATATGATAGGATGCTTCTGCAGACCCGAAGGAAGCCATGGGGGAGCAGCGGTATATTTTCACAAAACACTTACAAGCAAAGAAATACTGAATTTACAAAAATCATCTGCATGCTAATAGTTCGAATGTGCTGCTGAAGAGTGGATGGGAAGGACGTCTAAAACGATAGTTTTGTCAATATACAGGGTGACTGGTGACGTAAGGTACAACGGCTCAAACTGAATGAGGATTGAGGGTTTAAATGTCCCATAAGGCTGTTATTTTCAGAGATACAGAGTGTTTTTTGCAAAAGGGCTGAAACTGTAAACTCCATATCTTCGTCAATATGGCAATTTGTCGCTGATATTGGCAAGCTTGTTACGATACATATTCTCCAATGGTAAAGACTCAAAGAATCTAGATGTATCCATGAGCTCTGTTACATCTGAGAACACTTCAGATATGAATGCAATGCTACAAAAGAGCAGGTATATACAAATTGTATATGTCTAGTCCATTTCTCTCTTTGTATATTTCTTTTTGTTCCGCAGACCCTTTCAACATACTTAGGTACCCTGTGTATATATAATATAAAGTTCATATTGTGTTTCAGGAAGAGACGGTATCCAGTATATGTGGGCGATTTCAACGAAACAGATGTAGAAGATCCCACAAAACGGCACGAGTATTAGGAAATTTCACAGGAGACCATTATAAGATATAAAAATACTATTAAGGTATTGCAAAATAAGAACAGGCGTTACAAGGACCAAATAAGTTCTTTGAATTCACTTCTTGATGAATTGAAAGAAAAGAATGAGTTAACTGCAAAAAGTTCGCTCGTTTTGAAGGTCGGTCTATTAGTATATTCCTTAATATTTAGGCTGTATAAATGTTCTTTGAATCTTTTGAAAGTATTTTATTTTTATTTTTTTTTAGCATTGAAAGTGAAAAAAGTGTTTTCTTATTTTTAACTAATGATGTATGAATATAGCAGAAAGGTTTTAATGCTGAGTGAATTGGATTACTAATATTATCAATTATTTTGCCTAGCTACTTATACATAGGTATATTCCTTCTTCTATGGGAGAAGACTCATCTTTATTAGAGGTCCTTCAGCCGCAACCAAAGTCAACTTCTAAAGAATCGTCACTTGGATGGCTGGACATAAAATATAGTCTACAAATCCCTATCGTTCGCAGAGCTTCCTGAATGAGGTCCCCAGAAAGGTTATGTATTCAATTAAATTTTTTCTTGGTTGAATTCACGTTTCACATTCCTCCACTCTTCTGTATTTTACCATATTTCCATCCAGTAGTTCTCTTTCCACCTATTTCACCCATCCTTGATGCATTTCCGTCATCCAGCATTTCCTTGGCTTGGGTGTTCTGTTTTTTCCTTGCTGTGTCCTCATCATTATTTGCTCTGAAATTTTACCAATCCCCAATACATTTCCCTCATCCAGCATTTCCTTGGCTTGTGTGTTCTGTTTTCGTCCCTGCTGTGTCCTCATCATTATTTGCTTTGAAATTTTACCCAATCCCCATACATTTCCCTCATCCACCATTTCCTTGGCTTGTGTGTTCTGTTTCGTCCCTGCTGTGTCCTCATCATTATTGCTTTGAAATTTTACCCAATCCCCAATACATTTCCCTCATCCACCATTTCCTTGGCTGTGTGTTCTGTTTCGTCCGTGCTGTGTCCTCATCATTATTTGCTTTGAAATTTTACCCAATCCCCAATACATTTCCGTCATCCACCATTTCCTTGGCTTGTGTGTTCTGTTTCTTCCCTGCTGTGTCCTCATCATTATTTGCTTTGAAATTTTACCCAATCCCCAATACATTTCCCTCATCCACCATTTCCTTGGCTTGTGTGTTCTGTTTCGTCCGTGCTGTGTCCTCATCACTATTTGCTTTGAAATTTTACCCAATCCCCAATACATTTCCCCCATCCACCATTTCCTTGGCTTGTGTGTTTCTGTTTCGTCCCTGCTGTGTCCTCATAATTATTTGCTTTGAAATTTTACCCAGTCCCTAATACATTTCCCTCATCCACCTGTAACGGATTTATTTATGCAGATTGTTAGCCTCATTAACAAGAATCCCGTGACAAAAAAGTGACCAGCTAGCTCAGACAAACCAAAAAATTTAAATAATGTGGTTCTTTTCTCCTCGAAATATGCAAGAAGTTTCACTTAGGGCGCCAGGTAATTTATGGCCTAGTCACCTTTATACCGAATTACCAAATAAATGGACTTTATCAACGAAACCAATAGTATAATAATTTCGTGGAGGCAGGAGGGTAAAAAAAATATGAAGTTACACTCAATTTTGCTATGTATTCAAGTTTCTAATCAATTTATTGTATTATATACCTGAACCTCAAATATACTCAACTTCTTACATGAATATTATATATTACTTTTTTTATGAATCCTTTCTAACAGTGTTATTATTAACTAAATTCTATACTAGTCAAAATTGGCAACAGATTACATACATATATATCCTACTAACCAATAGTAGGTAGGTAAGTACTCACAAAATATCTTTTTATAAATTCTTGGAGTGGACTTGATCAGCATACAGATAACGCAATAATTCCATCCAGCAGCCAATTCATCCAATTGAATATAAGCGAGTACATGCAACTAAGCATAAACAAAAAAAAACCCGCAACAACAAATATGTCCTGTCGAATCTCCTTCATTAATATCAATAATTTAAACTCACCCTGGTTATTATTGGGGTTTATTAAAAGTGACTTCAATTCAATCCTCTATACAGAGATTTCAAAAACCTTGAAATAATCGAGACAAGTTATCCAATCCCAAAATGGTAGGTTCCAAAAACAACCAACAATTAACTTTTTCTCGAGCCCACTTGACATTAAATCATGATATGAAATGAAAAATATTGAAGGAGAATCGACAGAAACACATATGCGACACATGGGTAACCACGATTTCGTTCGAGCTCCGATATATTTTAACGGTCATATGGCGCTAAATTTAAAAATTTAATTTCTACCAAAATTCACACGTAACAATCCCCCACTTGCCAAAAAAAAAAAATTCACCGTGAAAATTTTTTTTCTCAAATGCGTCAGCCCAAACTTCTACAATTCATCATCGTCCACTCTCGTAACCGGTTTCAAATCCTTCACATTCCATGTTCCCTGAAATTTCCCATCTGAATCGCACAATTCATATGTCCACGGCGATACCTTTTTACGCACCTTGAACGGACCGAGGTACTTAGGAGCGAATTTCGCGGTATAGTATTGCAACGCATCCGATAATACATAATTTTTCCGGTAAACATATTGTCCAACTGAAAATTCACGTTGCGCCTCCTCAAACTATAATATTTTGAACTACGCAAATAAGCGTCATCCATATACTTTCGAATATCTTTATATAATTTAGCGAAACCTTCAACTCTAGGTATTAGATTTTCGGGTTTCTTTACAATAACTTCCTCTGATTCTGTTACAACACAATGACTTTCTCCGCTCAGATGCATTCAGAACCAAAATTCACAAATACGGAGAGTTTCTGATGGTTTCATGTGGTGAAGATCGAATCGCACATGCAGCTTTTTGAAGAAACTTATCCCAATTTCTATGATTATCATTCACGTAGCAAGATATAATACTTTTCACTACTTTGTTTACACATTCAGTGTGATTTGCCTGAGGATGATAGTGAGCAGTGAACTTAATCTCAACTCCATAAGAAGCGGCAAATTGAATAAATTTATTACTCTTAAATTGGGGGCCATTATCCACAACCAAAAATTTAGGAACACTGAACAACATAAAAACTTGATCCTCTATACACTCGATGATTTTATCCGCAGTTGTCGATCTCAAGGGAAATACTAATGGAAACTTAGAAAAGTAATCGCACACAACCAGAATATACTTATAACCTCGAACTGATCTGGGCAACGGTCCGATTATATCCGCAGAAATCAATTCCCACGGCTTTTTTATATAATTCCTAGTGGTCATGAATCCTGAAGGAGCTTTCTGAACATTTTTATACTTATTGCATATTTCACAATTCTTTATGAAAGTGGAAACGTCTGATATCAATTTTGGCCAATAAAAGCGTTTCAAAAGTTTGCCAACTGTTTTACTTACACCTAAGTGTCCCGATTTAGGTTCATCATAAAACGAAGAAATAATCGCTTTTCGATCGTTTTTTGGAACAACTCTTTTCCAACATTCTTGCGCATCATACACTAATGTGGGATACTTTGACTTGCAATATTTAAACAAGATATTACGTTCTATTTTCCAGTTCGAATATTTAACAGGATTATTTTTCACACTGGACATCATTCTCGAGTACCATTTATCGGAAGTATCGACCGAATTTTCCAATTCTACCTGAGTCACATTTATATATTCGGAAACTTCACCTTCATCAAAATTATTATCTTTTCGAACAGACCTACTCAAATAATCAGCAACGACGTTCTCTTTCCCGGTCGGTGAATAATGTCGAAATCGTATTGGGTCAGTGCTACTGCCCATCTGGCCAAACGACCCCGAGGATCTTTCAAATTATGAAGCCATAAGAGGTTGCTATGATCTGTGATAACCGTTACTTTAGAACCTTCGATATAAGGACGAAATTTTTCCAAGCTAAAAAGAACAGCTAAGCATTCCTGCTCCGTTGTGGTGAATATGCGTTCATTACGTGTCAAAGACCTACTGGAATATGCCACAACCCTGTCACCCTCGGGATATTTTTGTATGAGTACTCCACCCAAACCGTAACCCGATGCATCGCATTGAACCACAAAGGGAAGATCAAAGTTCGGACATGACAAAATCGGTGCGGATATCAGAGCTTGCTTTATATCATTGAATGCACTTTCGCAATTTTGAATCCAAACGAAAGGTGTATTTTTCCGCAAAAGTGAATTTAAAGGAGCCGAAATATGTGCAAAGTTGGGAATAAACCGCCTGTACCAACTTACCATTCCCATGAAACTACGAATTTCACGTACCGTAGTCGGACGTAGGATATTTACAATTGGTAAAACTTTTTCCGGATCTGCTCTAAGACCATCTTTATCTACAATATAACCCAAATACTTTACCTCCGGCTTACAAAATTCGCACTTTGATCTATTTATTGACAATCCCGCCTCTAAAATTTTAGTGAGTATTTTATTCAGAATTCTAATATGATCTTCGAAGGTTTTAGTTACTATAACTATATCGTCAAGGTAAGGAAACGCATATTCCGTTAACTCCTCCGTTATTATACGATCAATGAATCGTTGCCACGTCGCCGGGCTATTACATAGGCCAAAAGGGAGTCGGTTAAAATGAAATAGTCCCCTATTTGGAACTGTAAAGGCCGTATACTTTTTTGAAGATTTTGCCATAGGTATATTCCAAAACGCACTTTTAATATCTATGGTAGACAGGTAGTTAGCCTCGCGCAATTTATCCAAAATTGAAGATATTCGGGAAGAGGATAAGCATCCTTCACGGTATTTTGATTCAAATGACGAAAATCTACACAAAATCTATATGTACCATCTGACTTTTTCACGAGGATAATTGGCGACGACCACGGACTATCTGAGGGTTCGACAATGTTATCTTGGAGCATCTGATCAAGTTCTTTGTTAATTTGTTTCTGTATCGGCGGTGAGACAGGATAGTATCTTTGCTTGACCGTTAAACCCCGTTTTACTACACCGAAAACATCTTTTTCGCCTGGGCTCCCTACAATTGGCTACCCTATGGCCAACCTTACCGCAATTGAAACACTTCAATCTACTATCTAGAGAATTTACTCCCACCTCAGAAGAATGAGCAAAATTAAAATTTTCTGATGTGCAAGAGTCAGATTCAACAGCGGCCAAATCCGGTTCTAGTAAATGATTTGATCTACGAGATGGTGGTGGTTTGAATGATTCAACAGATGTTCTACAAGATTCCAACTTTCTACCAAAACTTTGAAGCTCTTGAATCGAAGTAATATTCATTAAACCTAACTGAGTCTGATAAAAAGGTGCTATATTTTTCAACAATATTTTGAGTCTTACCGATTCTGTTATGGGAATAGTAAGGCGATTGAATAGATTTGTCATAACAGCAATATACATGCCTATGCTCTCGTCATTTGCTTGTGTACGATTTTTAATCTCGTCGAAAAGTCTATCATTGTAATCTGCCGGTTGGAACTCCTGTCGCAATGATTCAACCAATGAAGGCCAACTTTTAACTGTTTTTCTCGTCGCGCGATACCAAGTGAGAGCTCTGCCCGAAAATAAATCTATTGCCGAACTAAATAAATCATCTTGAGTTGCATTTCGAGCTACCCTCAAATCCTCAACACGTTCCAAAAATGCACTAAGTGAGCAGGAATCTTTTTCTCCTGAGAATTTCAAATTCCACTGAGAGATAGGTACCTTCTTTACTCGCGGAGAATGTGCACAATTCGAAAAATGTGACACATTACCCACTGCAACATCACAATCAGATTCTGAGTCCGACGAAGAAATTTCTGAATACTTTGAGAAACTGCAATCTGAGAAATATCCAAATCCAAAGCATGATCCGACAACAAGAGAGAGCGATTGTGTTGTTTTGTTTTTTTATTCAACGAGTTCTGTTTAGAAAGAACGTCAACAAGTAAAGCAGACTTATCTTTTCGGCATTTGTAACAGGTCTGGTATTATTCAATCGTTCTAGCGAAAACTTAATTTTTGTACTTATTTTTTTTTAACTGAGTCATCTGAACCGTCAAAATCACCCAACAAAGCGTCAATTTCAATCAAAGTTTTATTTAATTCAGTTTTATCAGTTTCAAATGTATAAGGATAATCCGGATATTTATTAGAAAAATCAGATTTCTTCTCCATTCTCAACAAATCTCGTAGCCTTTGTCTCATTAATTTAACAGTACCCACATCTGTTACTCCCTTGATAGCAAGTAAATATTGCAATTCTGACGATGAGAGACGATTAATTTCTAACTTAGTCGCAGCCATCGTGAAATTCAGAATTGAAATCACAACAAATCGAGAATATATCCCTGAATGAACGAAACAATAACCACCGCAAAAAAAAATCAATCAAACAATACGGTGTTCAGCGCAATGAAGAAATCGAAACAAAAAATTATCTCGATGTTATCAGAGCTCGAAAGATTCGCGTTAAAATTACAATAATTATAAACAGTCAATTATCGAATAATGAACAACTTGAAATCAAAAAATTGTGAAATTCAAAAACAATGATTCTAATTATTTTAAACTAAGGTACTTATGTTAAATAACCAATCACAAAAAAAAAACCTCCAGCATCCACGAAACGATCAAATTTTTTTGAAAATGATACTAGAAAAGGCCCCACGTTGGGCGCCAAATTTGTAACTGATTTATTTATGCAGATTGTTAGCCTCATTAACAAGAATCCCGTGACAAAAAAGTGACCAGCTAGCTCAGACAAACCAAAAAAATTTAAATAAATGTGGTTCTTTTCTCCTCGAAATATGCAAGAAGTTTCACTTAGGGCGCCAGGTAATTTATTGCCTAGTCACCTTTATACCGAATTACCAAATAAATGGACTTTATCAACGAAACCAACAGTATAATAATTTTCGTGGAGGCAGGAGGGTGAAAAAAAAATATGAAGTTACACTCAATTTTGCTATGTATTTAAGTTTCTAATCAATTTATTGTATTATATACCTGAACCTCAAATATACTCAACTTTTTACATGAATATTTTATATTACTTTTTTTTATGAATCCTTTCTAACAGTGTTATTATCAACTAAATTCTGTACTAGTCAAAATTGGCAAACAGATTACATACATATACATATATCCTACTAACCAATAGTAGGTAAGTACTCACAAAATGTCTTTTTATAAATTCTTGGAGTGGACTTGATCAGCATACAGATAACGCAATAATTCCATCCAGCAGCCAATTCATCCAATTGAATATAAGCGAGTACATGCAACTAAGCATAAAAAAAACCCTACAACAACAAATATGTCCTGTCGAATCTCCCTCATTAATATCAATAATTTAAACTCACCCTGGTTATTATTGGGGTTTATTAAAAGTGACTTCAATTCAATCCTCTATACAGAGATTTCAAAAACCTTGAAATAATCGAGACAAGTTATCCAATCCCAAAATGGTAGGTTCCAAAAACAACCAACAATTAACTTTTCTCGAGCCCACTTGACATTAAATCATGATATGAAATGAAAAATATTGAAGGAGAATCGACAGAAACACATATGCGACACATGGGTAACCACGATTTCGTTCGAGCTCCGATATATTTAACGGTCATATGGCGCTAAATTTAAAAATTTAATTTCTACCAAAATTCACACGTAACACACCATTTCCTTGGCTTGTGTGTTCTGTTTCATCATTATTTGCTCTGAAATTCGACCGATTCCCAATACATTTTCCTCATCCAGCATTCCCTGGCTTCTGTCTTCTGTTTTTTTCTTGGTCTGCTTTGTTTCTTTTTTTATTTCAGATAGGAAATCATGTTGTATTGGAGAAAAGTTCTACTCAAAACTGTTGGGAAATGTGAGATGCCCTTCAATATAATATATTTCAAAATTTCAGCTGATCTTACACATCTAATATTCACAATATTATACAGGGTGTTTCATCATAAACTGGACAAACATATATTTTCGTGTAGAGGACATCGGGAGAATCATTTTTGCCTTATACAATATATCCCGTTTTCGAGGCATAAGCGAGATACAGGGTGTCAAACGTCATTTTTGAGCAAGATTCTCATGAGTGTGGTCAGTTATGTATAACACTTAAAAGAATGGGTTTTTGGACAAATCTCAGTATTTTTGGGTTCTCTATTCAGAAAAGTTGATGAACTCCGAAAAAAAAATTACAAAATGGCTGAAGACCTGCAATGTTCCAAATTTTTTTGCGGTTGTCAAATTGACTTTTATTTTCGGAATGAACACAATTTTCTAAGAATTTCTGCGAAAAATTTTTTTCAAAAATCGAACACAATTTTTTTTTTACATGTCCACAGCGATGAAAAATTTCACTCGAAATGGATGAAATTTTGTATAATTGTACTTCTTGAATTATCAATCACGAATGTGAAAACAGAATTGTAAAATATCGAACGGTCTCGTTATTACAGTCATTCAAATGTTCCATTCAGACCTCTGAAATATTGAAAAAAAAATTGTTTTGGATTCAAGAGTCGAAATAATTGAATTATTGGCATGTCCAAACATTCTAGATGAATTTATACAAAAAAAAAAGTGAGACTCAGTTGGGACTCAAACCGACGTGGCTATTAACTAGGGAAATGGCACTGTTTTAAGGATTTTAATATTCGTTGCCAGGCAACGGTAGTTCGTAGTTCATAGAGTTGGACAGGTATTTGAATTTCAGTGAATATATTATAATGATTTAACCAGTAGTCAAACTCTATGAAATACGAACTAACGTTGCCTGGCAACGAATATTAATATCCTTAGAACAGTGCCATTTCTCTACTTAATTTTTGTTTTATGTATTCTATTATGTTAGCTCTCAATTTCAAAAGAATTTATATATAATTATGTGATGCCAACCCTGGATTTCTTTAGCCAAGATAATCTTATTACAGCTTTTCTAATTCATATACCTATGTTATAACGTGCATAATTGCAACTCAACATTTCTGCTGACTTTAAACAATATGATTATAAAATGATTGGGAATGCGTCTCTCGAGGAGATTAAGTATCGAGACATTCTACGCTTTGCTTCACTTAATAAAGTTGATTTTTCAAAATTACGGTTTTTCTCCCTAAAAACATAATTGGCGACGAGGTGATGGGATTGTGCCGGTCTTCGTGAAACGAATACGGACTGTCAGTGTTAACTGTTAAGGTGCAACCAAGAACAAGGAGAGAAATACCAGAAGCCCTGATCGACCGAGTAGCGCCCTTCGACAACTTCATCAAAGAAAAATCAAGAACTGCAGAGGTGAGCAAGAGCAAATCCTTCACTTATTTCCCCAGTTATTTTAACCTGGCCCAAAGTTAAAACCAATTCCAATCCAATTCTTTTTCCCGTACAGTTTTGAGAGTAAAACCTGTATAAGTTTTTCCTAGGTTTCTTTCAAAAACCGATCAAATAATTCAATTTATTAATAATTTTTTTTGTTCAATCATACATAATTGATTCAATTATAGATAATTGATCGATAATTTATCGAAACTTAATTTGAAAAATAACAAAATGACACAGGATAATAATACTTTCGAGAGAATGAAGCTGATTAGCCTTTTCGCGCAATCAATAGTTCCATTTGACGGAAACCCCGCAAATTTAACAAGATTTTCAAACCATTGTGAAAGATTTTCCAATAAATTCAAATCAAACGATGCATTACTTAATGAAGCAATAATAGATATCATTAAAGTAAATTAATAGGTACAGCTAGTGAAATAGTGAGCAGCAATGAACGCATCACTTCTAGCTGGACAGATTTAAAAAAATTCCTCAAATTGAAATTTGAAGAGAAAATTAGTTTAACTGTTTTATTTTGGGATCTCCAGAATGCCAAAGATTTAGAAATGAAAATGACTTAGAATTCCTAGAAAAAATTGTCGATTTAAAGAACAAATATGATTATCAGGTGGAGTTATCCGAATTGAGTATAGTTGAAAAAGAACAAGAAAAAAATATTGCATCTAGAGTAGCCACTAGAGTTTTACTTTACAACATTAACCCTGAATTACGAACTGCACTGAGAGGTCATGGTATAATGAATTACGATGACATGGTCAATTTTATTAGGCAAGATTTTTATTATTACCTGCAACCTTTTTTACATTATAAAACACAAGTTTCTCAAAAACCTAACAATTTTCCAAATTCAAACAAAAGCCAAACGCAAAACCCAATGCAGTACCCAATACAGAGAAATTTTCCTAATCAATTTCAACCACATTTTAAAACACCACAAAATCAATTTCCTCCACAACCTATCCAATTTACGCAACAAAATACCAATCAATTTCCTTCAAAACCTATCCAATTTACACAACGCCCAGTAACTCATCATTTCCCTACCAGACAACAAGTTTTCGGACCTAGTACTTCTAAGGAAGTAGATGTATTCAAACCTAATCCAAATCAAAGAATTTTGACACCACCGGAAAAAATGTCTATACAGACGCGAAATTATCCTCATAAACGCTCGAATTATTCGACAATATCAGGCAAATCCTCCAAAAAAACACCCAAATTTTAATCAAAATAATTATCAGCAAAATTACAATAATCAACCTCCTAATTTCACATTTGAAGAATTGACTAATATTGAACCAGATTGTGAGCCAATCGATGTAGAATATAATGAGTCACAAAATTATCTTGAAATTAACGAAAACTTTGAAGATGAAAATTATTCAGATGAAAATTTTCACGAACTAGCCTCGAACAATTTATCGACCTAAATTCTGCTTTAGACAATAAAAATCAATTACCTTACATTGAATTCCAAAATCCTAAGTGCAAACTTCTTATAGATAGCGGATGTTCAGTATGTCTAATTGACCCAAAATTTGCTTATAATAACTTTCCCAAAAATATTTTTAAGGAATCGACAACTTTAACTGCATGTATGAAGCAGGAAACTTCTAATGAAAAAGTACTTATACCAGTATTTAGAGAATTCCAAATTGATGATTTTCACCCATTCATACTTTACAAATTTCACAAAAATTACGATGGATTAATAGGAGCAGATTTCTTGAATAATATGGACTAAATTTAGATTTCAAAAACCAAATTTTAACTAATGAATATTGTAAGATTCCATTCCAATATCAAAAAGTTTCCCAAAAACCCTCAAACATTCCAATAGATCTTAGTCATTTGGAATCAAAAATTAGAAACCAACTGACAAAAATTCTCCAGACGAACGAAGATGTTTTACAACTACCTGATCAACCACTCAAATTTTCTAGTAACATTAAACACAAAATTAGAACGACTGACGAAATTCCTGTACACGGTAAAATGTATAAATCCAGAAATTCATAGAGCGGAAGTACAACGACAAATTGAAGACATGTTAGAGAAAAAAATAATTGACCTAGTATTTCCCCATGGTCCTTTCCCGTTGTCATAGTTCCCAAAAAGCAGGACAAATCTGGACAAACGAAATGGCGAATTGCCATAGACTATAGAAAACTGAACGACAAAACCATAGACGACAAATATCCCTTACCCCAAATCGACAACATATTAAATAAATTAGGCAATAAAACATACTTTACCACACTTGGCTTAGCATCTGGTTTTCACCAGATAGAACTGACGAAGAATCAATAGAAAAAACGGCCTTTACCGTAGAAAACGGACATTACGAATTTCTTAGAATGCCTTTTGGACTCAAAAACGCCCCAAGAACTTTCCAGCGGCTAATGAATAATGTTTTAAAAAAGTATATAGGTATAATCTGTTATGTATACATGGACGATGTAGTTATTTTTTCGGATACTGAAGAACAACATTTGGCAGTATCCATACCATCTTAGAAGCACTCAAAATTGATAATTAAAAATCCAACTTGATAAATGCCATTTTTTCAAAACTGAAATTGAATTTTTAGGTCACATTATCACACCTCAAGGAATTAAACCAAACCCTAATAAATTGAAAGCTATTACTGACTTTCCAATTCCAAAAACTCAAAGAGAAATTAAATCGTTCCTCGGATTAATAGGTTATTACAGAAAATTCATTCCAAATTTCGCTAAATTAACGAAACCTCTAAAATTATGCCTGAGAAAAGATGCAAAATTAACATTGACGATTTAAATTACATCGAAGCATTTGAAACTTGTAAGCGGAATCTAATGAACGATCCAATATTAAGTTACCCTGACTTTGATAAACCTTTTATTCTCACGACAGACGCATCCGGTTATGCAATAGGATCAGTTCTATCGCAAGGAAATGCCCCGAATGATCTTCCAATTGCATTCGCGAGTAGAACGCTAAATGACGCCGAAACAAGATACAGTACGATAGAAAAGGAACTGTTAGCTATCGTATGGTCATGCAAATATTTCCGACAATATCTCTACGGACGCAAATTCACGATTTACACAGACCATAAACCTTTATGTTGGTTATTTTCTTTAAAGGAGCCAAATTCCAGACTGATGAGATGGCGTATTCAGTTAGAAGAATTCGACTACGAAATTAAATACAAGAAAGGTTCGACAATAACGCAGACGCACTTTCGAGGATTAAAATTGACAAAAATAATATCGAAATTAATGGTATTGAAGATGATTTAGATTCAATTGCAAATCAAATAACTACCGAAGAATTAGACGATTGTTTGAATTTACTTAATGCAAATAACCAGACTGAAACCCCTAGTACTAGTCAAAATGACAATATTATAGATTTCGAAACAGACGACATAACTGTTCACAGTACTTTAGAAAATCCTATTCTCGAATTACCTATTACCGAAAGAAGTTTAAATTCTGCAGCCCTACAAATAATTTTCAAAACGACTCCAAATTATAAAGTAACAAAATCAAAAATTTTTGGTGATAAACTTAGATTCAGAGTTTCCATCAACCAAATTGAAAATGATTTCATAAAATTCATCAAGGAATTTATTCAACCCAAAAAAGCATACACCTTGTATTTTGCCTCTCAAGAATTAGAAAAACCACTTATACGAATTCTACAGGAAAAATTCGATTATAAATCTTATGACTTAAAAATTTCCAAAATTTTTCTAGAAGACGTAGAAGCAAAGAAGAACAACTTTTTCGCATACAACAATACCACGAGACAAAAACTATCCATCGCGGATTACGAGAAAATCTTATAAGTCTAAAACGTAAATATTACTGGCCCAACATGGACAAAGACGTTAGGAACTACATAAATTCTTGTGAATTATGTCAGAAAAATAAATACGAACGCACCCCAATCCAAATTCAATTCAGACCCAACCCTATCGGAACGAAACCATTTACGCACGTTTACTGCGACACGATTAGGTTCAATCAAACGTATTGCCTTAGTATCGTAGACTCATTTTCAAGATTAGGACAATGTTATACATTAATTCAAAAAACAGGAACAGAAATTTTAGACAAGTTATTAATTTTCTTTAGCCATTACGGAATTCCTAACAAAATTACATGTGATAATGGTCTCGAATTCAAGAACAACGTTATACAAGATTTTTGTAAAGTCCACAAAATCGAAATTCATTACATTACAAACTATAATCCCAATTCCAATGCCATAGTTGAACGATTTCATTCCACATTAATAGAACAATTGAGGACAATTACAGACAAAAATTTGACTTTCCAAAATAGATTATCTCAAGCATTACTCAGTTACAATAATTCAAACCATGCCAGCTTAGAAATGACCCCTATGCAAATAATTAAGGCAGACTTGAACTACTCATTACCTATTGAACAAACACATAATGAACGATTACAAAATTACGTGGAAAATTACGTCGAAAATTTGAATGACATAACGAAACATTTGGAAAAAAATAGACAAAAAAATATTCAACGCTTAGAAAAAACTAATGAAAAACGATCAGCGAAGGAAGACCACCCTTTAAACAAAAACCCAACCTACATCAAAAATCCTATGACACGAAAATTAGATCCCCCATTTAAAAAAATTGACGCCTGTGAAATAGATAAAAATCGAATCCAAGATAAGAAAAACAAGCATATCTACCACAAAAAAATCATGAAACAGAGAAAAAACTAGTTTCAAAATTTTGTTACAGATCCAAAATGGAATACACTTTCATACTTTTCATACTTCTCGGAATAATAACCTTCTCGATATCCCTTGAAATTATCCAAATCCAAAATAGCATACTACCCATTTCACTAGGTAAAGCCTACGTAACTCACAAAAACTTGCAACTTTTATACCATATTGACCTAGCCAAAATCGAACAAATCATAATTATTATCAAACTGAAATAGACAACTACAAAAACTCAAAATTGAATTTCGCACAAACTGCAAATTATCGATATTTAAGACACTCTAACGAAATAAACCTGAATGCATTAGAAGAACTTTTGAACGAAAAAATACGAATCAAAAGAGGATTAATAAACTTAGGTGGAAAAATTTCAAAATTTCTATTCGGAACGCTCGATTCTGATGACGAAGCTTTATATCAAAGTTATTTCAACAGTATCAAAAATAACGAACAAATATTATTTCGAAATCAAAAACAAATCGCAACTATAGTGAATGACTTGAAAAATAAGTATATCAGTAAATTCCAGAAAATGTCAGAAAATCTTAAATTGTTTCAGATAGTACCTGAACTGCATGAAGTACAACAAATGCACCTTTTGATTTTCGAATTGAAAGACAAAAAATATCTTAGACGAAATACAAACAGCTGTTAGCTTTGCGAGGTTACATTTATTGCACGAATCAGTTTTACCATATTCCAAATTTCTAGAATTGATCAAAAATGAAAATATTATACCAGTTCATCACCTGAAAGACTATTATCAATTGTGTCACACGAAAGTTATTTTCAAAAACAAAATTTTATTATTTCTGATTTCAATTCCATTAGTTCAAAAAGAATATTATGATCTATACAAATTTTACTATCTCCCACAAAATAATGAATCCCTTCCATATACCAATCCTTATTTGCTCTCGCAAGAAGAAAAGCTGAAATGGTCCACCAAACACTGCCATCCAGTGGAAAACGACTACTTATGCGATCAAGACTCACTAGAAAAAATTCCGAAGTGCCTGGAAAATATCCTCACCAACCACACCGAAAATTGCCAGAGAATACCAAAAATTCCAACCCAGGACCTGAAGATCCTAGAAGATGGAAGCATTCTCTCAATTCAAAATGAGAAAATAATCGAAAAATGTCCATTGCAAACGAAACATCATTTCCTTCCTACGATGGCCATTCTACGTACCAAATGTACCATCAGTAACAAAGAAAAGGAAATAGTTCCAACCACAAATATCAGCGAAGAGAGAATCGTCCTTCTACAAACACCACACAAGTTACCCCAGGAATACACAAAAGAAGAACATCAACCAGAAGACGACATCCCCGACATCGAATTGGAAAAAACCAACAGTGGAATCTTCCTCAGACTGCATTTAATTCATTTTTCTATTTGATAATTCTAATAATTATAATAACTACTTTTTACTTTATTTTCAAGCTTGCTTTATCCAAAAATAATTTATGTAAAAATAAAGCTACACCCATAGGTGATACCTTTAACCAAAATGGGGAGGAATTATGTAATGCCAACCCTGGATTCCTTTAGCCAAGATAATCTTATTACAGCTTTTCTAATTCATATACCTATGTTATAACGTGCATAATTGCAACTCAACATTTTTGCTGACTTTAAACAATATGATTATAAAATGATTGGGAATGCCTCTCTCGAGGAGATTAAGTATCGAGACATTGTACGCTTTGCTTCACTTAATAAAGTTGATTTTTTTAAAATACGGTTTTTCTCCCTAAAAACATAATTTATATATACTTAATACCTTACGTCGGTTCGAGTCCCAACTAAGTTTCACTGATTTTTTTGTATACATTCATCTAGAATGGTTGGACATGCCAATAATTCAGTTATTTCGACTCTAGAATTCAAAACAAATTTTTTTTCAAATTCAGAGGTCTGAACGAAACATTTGAATGACTGTAATAACGACCGTTCGATATTTTACAATTCTGTTTTCACATTCGTGATTGATAATTCAAGAAGTACAATTGTACAAAATTTCATCCATTTCGAGTGAAATTTTTTCATCGCTGTAGACATGTGAAAAAAAAATTGTGTTCGATTTTTGAAAACATTTTTTCGCAGAAATTTTTAGGAAATTGTGTTCATTCCGAAAATAAAAGTCAATTTGACAACCGCAAAAAAAAATTTGGAACATTGCAGGTCTTCCGCCATTTTGTAATTTTTTTCGGAGTTCATCAACTTTCTGAATAGAGAACCCAAAAATACTGAGATTTGATCAAAAACCGTTCTTTTAAGTGTTATACATAACTGACCACACTCATGAGAATCTTGCTCAAAAATGACGTTTGACACCCTGTATCTCGCTTATGCTTCGAAAACGGGATATATTGTATGAGGCAAAAATGATTCTCACGATGTCCTCTACACGAAAATATATTGTTGTCCAGTTTATGATGAAACACCCTGTATATACAGGGTGTCCGGGGAATAACTGTACATACTCTTACCAGAGATAGAGTTTCACTAGCTGACTACTGATTGACTATAAAAAATTAATTTCTGGATTTCCCTAGAAAACTACAGGGTGTTTTTCCAACTTCATGGAAATACTTAGACCATCATAAAATCCAAACTTATTGACGGATATTATTGAAACTTGGGGGGTTATTGGCACATGCTAAGGTCGAGTCAGAAATACATCAATCATTTCATTATTTCAGGGCCGGACTCATTAATCTTCATTTATAGTGTTCAGGGTAAAAAAACACTTTGTATTTCGAATTACGCATAATTGATTAGCTTTTTAGGGAGAAGCTAAATTATGCTTCAATTTGTGGTATCGCTTAAAGTTGTCACATCAACAATTATTTTTTTATGAATTTTTGAATTTGGAAAAAGTTCGAAAAATTGAATTTATTCACCTGAACAGGACTAAGTCATCTTGTGGAGGTCGAAAATAAATAATAAATTCTCTTGAAAAAGTTACTGAAAGTGAGAAAGACTATAATAGTTTGTTGATATACTGGGTGGCTACCCTAGACGCGGATCTCATTGCGATGAAGTGAATAACGGTATATTGCGAAAAAAAAATTATTGGCGATATGTATAGGGTATACATAAGCATATTTCAAAATATTCGTATGTATACCGGGTGTTCGACAAGAAAGATATAGATCAAAGTGACACTTCTTCCAATGAACACCCGGTATACATACGAATAATTTTGAAATATTTTTATGTTTACCCAATACATGTCGATAACGATTTTTTTTTCGCAATATACCTTCATTCACTTCATCGCAATGAGATCCGCGTCTAGGGTGGCCACCCAGTAACAAACTATCATAGTCTTTCTCACAGTGACTTTTTAAAGAAAATTTATTATTATTTTCGACCTCCACAAGGTGACTAAGTCCTGTTTAGATAAATAAATTCAATTTTTCGAACTTTTTCCAATTCAAAAATTCATAAAAAAATAATTGTTGATGTGACAACTTTAAGCGATACCACAAATTGAAGCATAATTTAGCTTCTTTCTAAAAAGGGAATCAATTATTCGTAATTCGAAATACAAAGTCATTTTTTTACCCTGAACACTTTAAATGAAGATTAATGAGTCCGGTCCTGGAATAATGAAATATTTGATGTATTTCTGACTCGACCTTAGCATGTGCCAACACCCCCCCAAGTTTCAATAATATCCGTCAATAAGTTTGGATTTTATGATGGTCTAAGTATTTCTATGAAGTTGGAAAAACACCCTGTAGTTTTCTAGAGAAATCCAGAAATTAATTTTTTATAGTCAATCAGTAGTCAGCTAGTGCAACTCTATCTCTGGTAAGAGTATGTACAGTTATTCGCCGGACACCCTGTATATTCTTTTTTTTAATTTTTCATAAAAAGGCTATCCGACTAGGTAGTTTGGGGCAATTGAAAGTCAGTCAATTTTTTTTTTAATACTCTATATTTCATCCTAATTTGGGACACCTTCAGGAAATATAGAGTATCAGTATCAAACTCTAGTTAAAATCAAACTCTAGTTAAAATTATCAATTCATATCAGAAATATGATTGTTATTAAAATTTACCACATCGCACACAAATGAAAATGTTGAATCAACAATTCCTTATTTGTATTTATATTCTTCTGATGAAAATTGCTATCCCATAATCAATTTTGCGGCCTGGACAAATCGTACCGAACTCTTTGCATGAAGCGTGTCGGCATTCTGTTTAGGGGATAATTACATTACATTAACGTCACCAGATGATCGCTTTATTGGGGCGGCTTCTTTTTGAGCGGCTTCTTTCATGTAGGATTCTTCATGTACATAGGGAAATTTTTTTTTGGACTAGGGGGAAAATGCGAAATCATTTCACTTCTATTCCTATTCTAGAGAAATGAGTACCTATTCGAATTTGAAACGACGTTGTGCTTGTGAGTGTGTTCAGAGTGAAAGTTCTCAAAATTCTTGACTTTTTTTAGTGTTTTTGAATTTCTGGACTTTAAGTGTTATTGAAGGTGACTTCTATAATTCATCACGTGGCTGATTTTTTCGTTAGGCGCCTCTCTTAATATGAAAAAATGCAGGTCAGTCTTTGGGGATTGCTGATAGAATTGAAAACTAAGTGAATAAGGTAAATTCGAAAAAAAAAGAAAAAAAAAGTTCTATCCGTTCGATGATCTTTAATCGAT
Organism: Propylea japonica; assembly: GCA_013421045.1. Lineage (NCBI taxonomy): Eukaryota > Metazoa > Arthropoda > Insecta > Coleoptera > Coccinellidae > Propylea > Propylea japonica. The sequence goes on along the minus strand of JACDNR010000074.1, from coordinate 8,039 downwards.
CACCGTCATCCTTCAAAAAAAAACGGCGATTTTCTATAAGGTCCAAGTAGAGGTCACGTTCGCCGTTAATGGGAATTGTATCGCCGAGTTATCAGATTATTATTTTTAAATAATTTTCGGTATATAAGCAAGGATAAATGTTCGAATTGGTAATTGGTCACTAAAACTTCTCTAAAAACATATAATTCACAAGTTACTTGTCTCAAGAAATCTTGCTAGAATTATTTTCAATTATTTCTATAGAAAATGGAGTTGCCCCGAACATTAAGTATAGCTAATATTGTGAAAAATTTTTCAAATTAGAAAGCTCGCAAAAAAATTTTGATTGCGCTTTGTTTTCATCTCTTTTTATGTTTTATATTGATAATATATTTATATGTTAATTTGGTTACAATATCATTTTGTTTTTTGTTTTCATTTTGCTTATAGTTGTTATTTGTTGTAGTTGTTTTTTGTTAGTTGGTTATATTTATATATGCAAGGTACCCACGTACTTTGTATTGTCACTATTCTAATATAAGTGACAAAGAAAATGTGCTTTTATTTTGTCCTTATCAAATTTTTTAATTATGTATCCAGCAGGCAGCGCTGCTAGTGAGAGTAAGGGTCCGGAAATATCTTGAACACAGGCCCGTGGTGGCGTTACTACGACACTGTTGAGGGGCGTAGACATCTGAAGCGTTCTTCATAAAAATATGAGCAATCGGACGTCGATCTTTTCGCTCGGTCTATTTCGACAGAGCAAAGCGATTTTATCCATAGAGTTTTATGTTTTTCATATATTTTTTTTGTTTTATGTTGAGTTTCCTGATCTGACAACCGATAGATTGAAATTTCTAACACTTTTATTCTTCTGTTTTCATTTATTAATTAAAAACTTAATTATTTCATTAAAATTTTTCGATATAGCTATCGTAGTTATGAATGGGCAGGGGGAGATATTGCTTTCTCGTTTCTTTTTCTTTAATTAATTAATTAGGATCTTTCGGTACAACTATCGCCGTATTGAACGACCAGTAGGGGATATTGCAGTCCTCGTTTCCTTTGCATTCAGTGCCCTTGCACCTAATTATTTAATGGAGATTTACTGAAGAGCTACGAAAAGGGTGAAAGTATCGTTAAAAGATGAGCATATTTCCCAAAATAGTGATCTTTGAAATCTCATTATCTATAAAAGTAGAACAGAGAATTATGTTCTGTGGCAGGTGCTCGGTACCGTTCGTTTATTCCCAGATATTGTTGTTGTTGAATCTGTACGATCTGTGGTCACGTGACTAAACAATCCGTCTGCTAGCGGAGGTCAATGCCGAATGGCTTAGTGAAGTCCGCTTATAACGAACTAATTTTCAGGGTTGAAAAATATTTTCATTAAACATGAGTCCGATTTTTTTCTTTATTAGCGAACTTAGCTAACATCTAACCGTTTTGTGGGTCCCTTATTTGAAGTTTGTTAGACGAACTTATTACTGTATAAAAACTTCTTAACGATACATTTGATATTTGAATAAGATATATTATTGATTTGTATTTCGTGTTATTTACTCTTTATGTATTTCAATTTTTGTGATATATAGTTTCTGTTCATCTAGCACTTTATATCACACTTAAAATGAGTGTTGAATATAGGTCTGAATATTTTTGCTCGGCGTGCACTTCTTGCTTCTTGCTCTAACTTAAAGAAGAGAGCATAATGAAAGACCAGCTGAACGCAAGAAGTGCACGCCGATTAGAATATTCAGACTAAGCAAAAAAATGTAATTTTATTCACAAGTTTGTATGTTGTTTTGTGAAGTTAGAAGTTATAATAAGAAAGAGTTAAATGGAAATGCACTTGCTCAATTATTGTAATATATCGCATTTTTATTGTAATATATCATAATGAAAGGGATAATAGGCATTCATTACGATTATATTTATTAAAAATATAGATTTTCAAATTATAACACGTAAAGTAACGGTTTTTACTCAAATCTCAGTATTTTTGGGTCCTCTATGCAGAAAAGTTGTCGAACTCCGAAAAAAATGGCGGAAGACCTGCAATGTTCCAAATTTCACTCGAAATGGATCAAATTCTGTACATTGTACTACTTGATTTATCAATCACGAATATGAAAACAGAATTGTAAAATATCTAACGGTTTCGTTACTGCAGTCATTCAAATGTTTCGTTCAGACCTCTGAAATAATGAAAAAAAATTGTTTTGAGTTCTAGAGTCAAAATAATTTAATTATTGGCAAGTACAAACATTCTAGATGAATTTATACCAAAAAAATCAGTGAAACTTAGTTGGGACTTGAACCGACGTAGGTATTAATAGGGAAATGGCACTGTTCTAAGGATAATAATATTCGTTGCCAGGCTACGGTAGTTCATAGTTCATAGAGTTTGACTACTGGCCAAATATATTCACTGAAATTCAAAAACCAGTCCAACTCTATGAACTACGAACTACCGTTGCCTGGCAACGAATATTAATATCCCTATTTAATACCGACGTCGGTTCGAGTCCCAACTAAGTTTCACTGATTTTTTTCGTATGAATTCATCTGGAATGTTGGTGCTTATTAATTAGTTAATATGTTGACTCTAGAACTCAAAACAATTTTTTTTCATTATTTCAGAGGTCTGAACGGAACATTTGAATGACTGTAGTAACGAAACCGTTCGATATTTTACAATTCTGTTTTCATATTCGTGATTAATAATTCAAGAAGTACAATTGTACAAAATTTCATCCATTTCGAGTGAAATTCTTTTATCGCTGTAGACATGTAAAAAAATTGTGTTCGATTTTTGAAAAAATTTTTTTACAGAAATTCTAAGACAATTGCGTTCATTCAGAAAATAAAAGTCAATTTGACAACCGCAAAAAAAATTGGAACATTGCAGGTCTTCCGCCATTATGTAATTTTTTTTCTGAGTTCGACAACTTCTCTGCATAGAGGACCCAAAAATACTGAGATTTTGAGCAAAAACCGTTACTTTAAGTGTTATTCATAACTGACCACACTCATTAGAATCTTGCTCAAAATGGCGCTTATGCTTCGAAAACGGATATATTGTATAAGGCAAAAATGATTCTCCCGATGTCCTCTACACGAAAATATATGTTTGTCCAGTTTATGATGAAACACCCTGTATATCCATCACTCTACCTTTTCAACAATGCTTTTGAATATTCACTAATATACACACCATTTTTGATAACCAGTGTGGATCGCAACATTGAATACTGTGACCCAAGGGTGGATGGCTTGACGGTCTTCGTTAAATTTGAGAAATACACCATAAGAACACTATCCTCATAATTTTGAACATTTTTTTCTTTACTTCAATCCATAAATCGCTGATATACAAGTCTATAAACTTGGCGAGATTTAGGTGACAAAAGATTTACCTAGATATACTGCTTCGGCACTTTCCAATATATCCGCAGGTATAATTTCATCGTGTTTGGGATTTGTTAACTTTTATAAATAATCAAGACTGATTGTAGTTTTATATAAGTTTATTAATTAGTTTATAGGAACAATCCAGAACGACGTCACTTCAATAAGCGCTAGCCAAGAACTGACTCTATGTCTAAGCTATGCAACAGTATGTAACAATCTGTAACATTGGTAACGCTAGGTGGGTAACAATCATGACAGTAACATTATGTGAACACTAGGTGGCGGTAACTATCATGACATCTCCCTTACAAGTTATTATTTTCTTTTTGTTTACATTTCAAAATTCAAAATAAGTTGTCAATACATTTTGTAACTTACAAACTAAAATATACATCAACTTAAATTTTATAATCTTTCAAATACGATGGTGTTTTTACATTCCTACTAGATCTTGTAACATAAGTTTGATTGTTTTGAATATTTTGGTTTGAACTTAAACTAGCACTTTTGTTTACAACATTTGAACTAGCTTGTTCAGGAATCGTTTGAGTGACATTTGGAATCGCAGTATTTCGTACATTTGTATCACAATCGTATTCAGTCGTCTTATTATATAAATGCACACGATTTCGCTCAAGTTTTCTTCCGTTTGACATTTGCACTTCGTATGACCTTGGTCTATCACAAATTTTCGTTACCACAGCAGGTTCTAACGGTCTACCTACTTCCTTTCGAATATAAACATTATCTGCTACTTTTAAAGGACTCAAGTTGAGACTATTTCTATCATACAAAAGTTTTGTTCGCTCTGTCTTCTTAACAATTGTTGTCTAATTAACTCATTCTTCTCCCTTTCATTCCTTTTTACCTCAATCGGCAAAATTCCGCGCGTTTTATAACCAAATAACAATTCGTTCGGCGATTTAATTTCGTTTGATATCGGAGTGTTTCTATACTCTAGCAATGCAAGTGCAGGATCTCTATTACTATGCTCTATCTTTTTAAACATACTTTTTATGGTACCAACATTGCGTTCAACCATACCATTCGATTTCGGATAATTCGGACTTGATGTCACATGTTCAAAATTCCAGGAGTTCGAAAAATCTTTCATTTCACGATTTACAAAATGTGTACCATTATCAGAAACTACTTTTCTCGGAATTCCAAATCTTGAAAAAATTGACTTTAACTTTGAAACAATCGTAGATCCTAGCATGTTTTCAAGTTTCGCAACTTCCACATACTTGCTGAAATAATCTATCACCAAAAGCCAATGACTGTTTTGAAAATCAAATAAATCCATGCCAATTGTTTCCCATGGTGCACTCGGGACATCATGCGGTAACAAATGGTTCTCTAACATTCGCTTTTTTGAAACGCATACAAGATTCGCAACTTTTTACTATGTTTTCAATATGCTGATTCATAAAAGGCCAATAAACTATTTCTCTTGCACGATTTTTACATTTTTCAATTCCAAGATGACAATAATGAATCAAATTTAACATCTCTTTTTGCAATTTTTTCGGAACTACAATTCTATTACCTTTAAAAATTAAGCCTTCAATTACACATAATTCATCAGCATGAGTGTGATACGGTTTTAATACTTCAGGTATCTTTTTGGTATCGCATGGCCAACCTTCTAAAATATATCTCATTAGCATTTGCAATTCCTCGTCATTATGAGTTTCTTTTTGAAACTCTAACTTTTTCTCCACGGAAATCGGTAATGACTCTATCATCAGAAAAACTTGTGCTTCTACATCTTTTTCGCAATCATTTGACGGCTCAACTAAATAATGACGTGACAATGCATCTGCCAATAATAGCTCTTTGCCCGGTTTATACTTAATGTCTATATCGTACTTTTGCAATTTAAGTCTCATTCTCAATAATCTCGCAGGGCACTCATTTAGTGACTTTTTAAATATAAACTCTAGTGGTTTATGATCGCTTTCAACAACAACTCTTTTTCCATAAATATACTGTTCAAATCTTTCACAAGCAAAACAAATAGCTAAAGTCTCTTTTCGATTTGAGCATACCTTTTTTCTACATCAGTCAACGATTTGCTCGCGTATGCGACGGGTAAATTATTTTGCAAAAGAACACAGCCTAAGCCATCTTTCGACGCATCTACAGACAAAATGACTGGCTTGTTTACGTCAAAATACTGTAAGACAGGGTTTTTTATCAAAATCTGTTTGACTTTTTGAAAACTTTTCTCTACATTTTCATCCCACACCCATGGTACGTCTTTTTTAATTAAATTTCGCAAGTTTGAACTTTCATAGAAACATTTGGAATGTATTTACTGACATAAGCTAACATACCAAGAAATGTTTCCATTTCTTTTTTGGTTTTTGGACGTTCCATGTTTGTGATGGCTTTTATTTTATCATCATCCATTCTGATACCCTCTTTTGAAAAAACATGACCAACATATTTTACTTGATCAGCTCCAATAATACACTTTTTAAAATTAAAAGTTATACCCCAGTCTTCTGCTCTTTGCAAAACTTTTTCAAGTCTTTCATCATGTTCTTTTTGATCTTTTCCCCAGACCATCAAGTCATCAATATAAATTATAACCCCTTCAATATCTCCAAAAATTGACTGAAATGACATTTGAAAAATTTCTGAAGCTGATGTTATGCCATAGGGCATTCGCAAAAACTTGTACCTTCCGAAAGGTGTGTTAAAGACTACTAAAAAAGAACTTTTTTCTGTCAGTTTGATTTGCCAAATGCTTTGTCAGCATCGAGTGTCGTGAATACCTTCGCATCAGGCATTCTGGAGCACAACTCTTCAAAACTTGGAATTTTAAAGTGCTCTCTCTTTATGTTTTGATTTAAATAAGTCGGATCTAAACAAATTCTCAATGAACCGTCGGGTTTTCTAACAATTACAAATTGATTTACCCAGTCTGAAGGACCTTGTACTTTTTCAATAATTCCTAACTTTTCCATTTTATCTAACTCGATTTTCAAAGGATCCATAAGCGCGATTGGAACTTTTCTGCAAGGTAAAACTTTCGGTTCTGCATCTTCTTTCAGTTTTATATCATACTCAAAATCTTTAATGCAACCTGTTCCAGCAAACACTTTTTTGTGTTTTTTAACAATTTCATTTTTTAAACTACTTTTATCTTGTTTTTCTTCATTACATTAACTCTCTGTACAAGTTTTAACTTTTTCAATGAAGGTGAGCCAATCACAGTTGGTACATTTGAGTTACCATCAACCACAACAAATTCCAAAGTGGATGGAAGTCTATTTTAGTAACACTTTCCTAAAACTGGAATTTGGCTTCCTCCGTAAGCTTTCAAAATTGCATTAAAATGTTCCAGGTTTGGCTCATCGGTGCACACTTGTTTAAGATTTTCTAGTGAAATCACATTTCTGTGTGCGCCGGTGTCCAATTTGACATTTACTTTATATATATTATCAATCAAAATCGTTTCGCACCAGTCTTCATTTTGTTTTGAAAGTGAAATATTTCCAATGAATTGTACACACTTTGATTCATACAACTTGATGCGAAATGATTCATCTTACCACAGTTTGCACACTTTTTCCCCCACGCTGGACACTGTCGAATGGGATGAAACTTGCTGCAACGTTGACAGGGCTTGCGTTGTGGCTGCTGTGTTGCCCCCTGCTGGAACTGTTGCTTACTGTTGGGCTGCTGCGACTGCTGTGCTGCCCCCTGCTGGAACGGCTGCGTACTGCTCGGCTGCTTCGCCTTCTTTTTCTGCTTCGTTTGAGTTTTGTTTGTCGTTGCTTTTATCAGGTTCACTTTGGACTCGCCTTCCAATGTTTTCAACTGAGTTTGTGAGAGCTCGGCCGCTTTACAAATGTTTATGCACTTTTCCAGGTTAAGATCATCTTCTCTCAATACCTTGTTTTCAAGTCCTGGTCAAGCACACCAATGATTACACTGTCTTTTATAAGACTATCACGGAGATCACCAAAACCACACACACTGCTAAGTTTCCTCAAGTCTGTGATGAACGTTGCAAAACTTTCACCTGGTTGCTGCTTTCGTGTGAAAAAGATATGTCGATCCACACTTTCATTTGCTTTGGCGTGCAAAAGTTTTCGAAAGCAATCATCACATTTTCCATCACTTTTTTCTCGTCATCCGTAAGGCCAAACGTGTCGAATCGGTCCAATGCCTCTTCTCCAATCACATGTAGGAGAACTGCAACTTGTCGTTCAGGTGACTTCTTATCGAGTCCTGACGCCGTCAAGTAGAGCTCGAAACGTTGTTTCCATTTGCGCCAATTTTCTTTGAGGTTACCTTCAAACGAGAGTGCGGCAGGTGGTCGCATGGATGCCTCCATCGTGTCGTCTTCAGTTTCCAAATTGATCCCACTGTTTTAACAATCACTAACCGACTGCGCCATGTTAACTTTTATTAATAATCAAGACTGATTGTAGTTTTATATAAGTTTATTAATTAGTTTTATAGGAACAATCCAGAACGACGTCACTTCAATAAGCGCTAGCCAAGAACTGACTCTATGTCTAAGCTATGCAACAGTATGTAACAATCTGTAACATTGGTAACGCTAGGTGGGTAACAATCATGACAGTAACATTATGTGAACACTAGGTGGCGGTAACTATCATGACAGG
>JACDNR010000073.1:0-36763 GCA_013421045.1 Propylea japonica | reverse complement strand
GTGTTAACTTTTATTAATAATCAAGACTGATTGTAGTTTTATATAAAGTTTATTAAACAGTTTCACAAGTACAATTCAGAACGACGTCACTTCAATAAGCGCTAGCCAAGAACTGACTCTATGTCTAAGCTATGCAACAGTATGTAACAATCTGTAACATTTGTAACGCTAGGTGGGTAACAATCATGACAGTAACATTTGTAAACGCTAGGTGGCGGGAACTATCATGACATCTCCCTTACAAGTATTTTTTGGTTTACATTTCAAAATACAAAATAAGTTGTCAATACATTTTGACTTACAAACTAAAATATACATCAACTTAAATTTTATAATCTTTCAAATACGATGGTGTTTTTACATTCCTACTAGATCTTGTAACATAAGTTTGATTGTTTTGAATATTTTGGTTTGAACTTAAACTAGCACTTTTGTTTACAACATTTGAACTAGCTTGTTCAGGAATCGTTTGAGTGACATTTGGAATCGCAGTATTTCGTACATTTGTATCACAATCGTATTCAGTCGTCTTATTATATAAATGCACACGATTTCGCTCAAGTTTTCTACCGTTTGACATTTGCACTTCGTATGACCTTGGTCTATCACAAATTTTCGTTACCACAGCAGGTTCTAACGGTCTACCTACTTCCTTTCGAATATAAACATTATCTGTTACTTTTAAAGGACTCAAGTTGTGACTATTTCTATCATACAAAAGTTTTTGTTCGCTCTGTCTTCTTAACAATTGTTGTCTAACTAACTCATTCTTCTCCCTTTCATTCCTTTTTACCTCAATCGGCAAAATTCCACGCGTTTTATAACCAAATAACAATTCGTTCGGCGATTTAATTTCGTTTGATATCGGAGTGTTTCTATACTCTAACAATGCAAGTGCAGGATCTCTATTACTATGCTCTATCTTTTTAAACATACTTTTTATAGTACCAACATTGCGTTCAACCATACCATTCGATTTCGGATAATTCGGACTTGATGTTACATGTTCAAAATTCCAGGAGTTCGCAAAATCTTTCATTTCACGATTTACAAAATGTGTACCATTATCAGAAACTACTTTTCTCGGAATTCCAAATCTTGAAAAAATTGACTTTAACTTTGAAACAATCGTAGATCCTAACATGTTTTCAAGTTTCGCAACTTCTACATACTTGCTGAAATAATCTATCACCAAAAGCCAATGACTGTTTTGAAAATCAAATAAATCCATGCCAATTGTTTCCCATGGTGCACTCGGGACATCATGCGGTAACAATGGTTCTCTAACATCGCTTTTTTGAAACGCATACAAGATTCGCAACTTTTACTATGTTTTCAATATGCTGATTCATAAAAGGCCAATAAACTATTTCTCTTGCACGATTTTTACATTTTTCAATTCCAAGATGACAATAATGAATCAAATTTAACATCTCTTTTTGCAACTTTTTCGGAACTACAATTCTATTACCTTTAAAAATTAAGCCTTCAATTATACACATTCATCAGCATGAGTGTGATACGGTTTTAATACTTCAGGTATCTTTTTGGTATCGCATGGCCAACCTTCTAAAATATATCTCATTAGCATTTGCAATTCCTCGTCATTATGAGTTTCTTTTTGAAACTCTAACTTTTTCTCCACGGAAATCGGTAATGACTCTATCATCATAAAAACTTGTGCTTCTACATCTTTTCGCAACCATTTGATGGCTCAACTAAATAATGACGTGACAATGCATCTGCCAATAATAGCTCTTTGCCCGGTTTATACTTAATGTCTATATCGTACTTTTGCAATTTCAGTCTCATTCTCAATAATCTCGCAGGGCATTCGTTCAGTGACTTTTTAAATATAAACTCTAGTGGTTTATGATCGCTTTCAACAACAACTCTTTTTCCATAAATATACTGTTCAAATCTTTCACAAGCAAAACAAATAGCTAAAGTCTCTTTTCGATTTGAGCATACCTTTTTTCTACATCAGTCAACGATTTGCTCGCGTATGCGACGGGTAAATTATTTTGCAAAAGAACACAGCCTAAGCCATCTTTCGACGCATCTACAGACAAAATGACTGGCTTGTTCACGTCAAAATACTGTAAGACAGGGTTTTTTATCAAAATCTGTTTGACTTTTTGAAAACTTTTCTCTACATTTCATCCCACACCCATGGTACGTCTTTTTTAATTAAATTTCGCAAGTTTGAACTTTCATGAGAAACATTTGGAATGTATTTACTGACATAAGCTAACATACCAAGAAATGTTTCCATTTCTTTTTTGTTTTTGGACGTTCCATGTTTGTGATGGCTTTTATTTATCATCATCCATTCTGATACCCTCTTTTGAAAAAACATGACCAACATATTTTACTTGATCAGCTCCAATAATGCACTTTTTAAAATTAAAAGTTATACCCCAGTCTTCTGCTCTTTGCAAAACTTTTTCTAGTCTTTCATCATGTTCTTTTTGATCTTTTCCCCAGACCATCAAGTCATCAATATAAATTATAACCCCTTCAATATCTCCAAAAATTGACTGAAATGACATTTGAAAATTTCTGAAGCTGATGTTATGCCATAGGCATTCGCAAAAACTTGTACCTTCCGAAAGGTGTGTTAAAGACTACTAAAAAAGAACTTTTTTCTGTCAGTTTGATTTGCCAAAATGCTTTGTCAGCATCGAGTGACGTGAATACCTTCGCATCAGGCATTCTGGAGCACAACTCTTCAAAACTTGGAATTTTAAAGTGCTCTCTCTTTATGTTTTGATTTAAATAAGTCGGATCTAAACAAATTCTCAATGAACCGTCGGGTTTTCTAACAATTACAAATTGATTTACCCAGTCTGAAGGACCTTGTACTTTTTCAATAATTCCTAACTTTTCCATTTTATCTAACTCGATTTTCAAAGGATCCATAAGCGCGATTGGAACTTTTCTGCAAGGTAAAACTTTCGGTTCTGCATCTTCTTTCAGTTTTATATCATACTCAAAATCTTTAATGCAACCTGTTCCGGCAAACACTTTTTTGTGTTTTTTAACAATTTCATTTTTTAAACTACTTTTATCTTGTTTTTCTTCAATAACATTAACTCTCTGTACAAGTTTTAACTTTTTCAATGAAGGTGAGCCAATCACAGTTGGTACATTTGAGTTACCATCAACCACAACAAATTCCAAAGTGGATGGAAGTCTATTTTCGAATTTACATGTAAAGTAACACTTTCCTAAAACTGGAATTTGGCTTCCTCCGTAAGCTTTCAAAATTGCATTAAAATGTTCCAGGTTTGGCTCTTCGGTGCACACTTGTTTAAGATTTTCTAGTGAAATCACATTTCTGTGTGCGCCGGTGTCCAATTTGACATTTACTTTATACATATTATCAATCAAAATCGTTCGCACCAGTCTTCATTTTGTTTTGAAAGTGAAATATTTCCAATGAACAATGATTCTAATTCACAAGTTTCATTTTGATTTTGTATAAAATTTACACTTTGAATTCATACAACTTGATGCGAAATGATTCATCTTACCACAGTTTGCACACTTTTTCCCCCACGCTGGACATTGTCGAATGGGATGAAACTTGCTGCAACGTTGACAGGGCTTGCGTTGTGGCTGCTGTGTTGCCCCCTGCTGGAACTGTTGCTTACTGTTGGGCTGCTGCGACTGTTGTGCTGCCCCCTGCTGGAACGGCTGCGTACTGCTCGGCTGCTTCGCCTTCTTTTTCTGCTTCGTTTGAATTTTGTTTGTCGTTGTTTTTATCAGGTTCACTTTGGACTCGCCTTCCAATGTTTTCAACTGAGTTTGTGAGAGCTCGGCCGCTTTACAAATGTTTATGCACTTTTCCAGGTTAAGATCATCTTCTCTCAATAACCTTGTTTTCAAGTCCTGGTCAAGCACACCAATGATTACACTGTCTTTTATAAGACTATCACGGAGATCACCAAAACCACACACACTGCTAAGTTTCCTCAAGTCTGTGATGAACGTTGCAAAACTTTCACCTGGTTGCTGCTTTCGTGTGAAAAAGATATGTCGATCCACACTTTCATTTGCTTTGGCGTGCAAAAGTTTTCGAAAGCAATCATCACATGTTCCATCACTTTTTCTCGTCATCCGTAAGGCCAAACGTGTCGAATCGGTCCAATGCCTCTTCTCCAATCACATGTAGGAGAACTGCAACTTGTCGTTCAGGTGACTTCTTATCGAGTCCCGACGCCGTCAAGTAGAGCTCGAAACGTTGTTTCCATTTGCGCCAATTTTCTTTGAGGTTACCTTCAAACGAGAGTGCGGCAGGTGGTCGCATGGATGCCTCCATCGTGTCGTCTTCAGTTTCCAAATTGATCCCACTGTTTTAACAATCACTAACCGACTGCGCCATGTTAACTTTTATTAATAATCAAGACTGATTGTAGTTTTATAAAGTTTATTAAACAGTTTCACAAGTACAATTCAGAACGACGTCACTTCAATAAGCGCTAGCCAAGAACTGACTCTATGTCTAAGCTATGCAACAGTATGTAACAATCTGTAACATTTGTAACGCTAGGTGGGTAACAATCATGACAGTAACATTTGTAAACGCTAGGTGGCGGTAACTATCATGACACTAAGGTTGATAAATATAATTTGTAAAAATGAAGAAACATTTACAGAGCCCGCTTTTCCAGAGTGTGGGGTGGCCTTTTGACCTACGATTTTGATTGAGTCATGTGAGAGCAAATATCTAGTGAAATTAATCGAAAAAAAATTGACAGGGATTTTGCTAGCCCCAATATTTCATCATCGCATAAGTAATGATGAATCGAAATCGATAACAACATTTGTTTTATATATCAATCAGCAGAAATTTTTCGTTTCGTTACTGTCAAGTTCGACTGATCCTGAATGATGTATTGGCAGTTGCCGTACACATCTCGAAAAATATATTAATATTTCAATGGGGAAAAGTATTCACTTATAATACCACAAGAGCTTCAAAATTATCGGGTATTTCCCGATAGGTTCGTTGCAAACAAATGAAGGAGTCAAGTTTTTCAGGTTAAAAAATCACGAGCGCGAAGCGCGAGTGATTTTTCCTGAAAAACTTGACGACTTTATTTGTTTGCAGGGAACCTTGAGGGAAATGCTAGATAATTTTGAAGCTCGTGTGGTATTCGGGGGATTATTTTTCCGACCCAAATATCGACCAATAGAATTGCACCATTCGACGTCACGTGGTACAACCTACATGGTATTATACTGATAATTTTTTGAAAATTTTCTCTGGTAGTTGCTATATATAAAAAACAAAACATGATCCAGTCAAATTAATCACACGTCAAACTGACAGGTTGAATTCAATTGTGAAAATTGGAGATTTTGCATGAAAATGAGTCGATTTGGAGTTTGTTCTCTGTCCACCATCGATAAAAAAGTCAAAGGAAATGTTCCCATTAATACGGAGAAGTAAAAAAAAAAACAGTTTGGAACCAATTAACTACTTTTTGTACTGAGAGGGAATACACATTGAGTGCTGAAACGAGTGAAGCGCAATTGGCAAACATTATGAAAGATTACGCTTACAATATGAAGAAAATGGATGGAAAAGACTTTAAGGAAGGTACAATAAAAACAATGTGGAATCAGACTGCCAAATTACTTCAAGAAAAGTATTTGAACGATTTCGACATCAAAATCAAACCATTTTCGGATGCTGCATTCAAGACCGCTCGAGGAGCTCGTGATGCCAAGCGTAAGGCTTTACAATCTATTCCGGAAAAACGGAGGGCAAGTGCAGCAGCTTTGGAGGAAAAAGATTTTGATGCAATGACCACTGTTTGGGACGAGGAAACTCCTGATGGCCTTCAGAAAAACTTATTCATGATAATATCAGTGGAATTGGCTTGGAGAGGTGGTGAGGGCAGCATGGCGTCAATACATCACTTCAAGGCAGAACAGCGAAATGACGGGGAAACAACTGGGAGAATTGAATACAATCCAATTTTCAGCAAGACCACACAAGGTGGTGATAAAAAATTATCAGACAGCAAGTGGCTGGTGGAGAATCGGGAAATCCCTGACAAGTGCCCAGTGAGACTGTTCCAGAAATTGAGAGAGAAGAGAGATGCCAATATCAAGAGCGACAGACTATTCCTGACCCAAAATCCATTCTGGAATAAAGTTCCAGGCGCTAGGTGGTACAAGGATTCCCCAGTAGGCCAAAACACGATTTTAAAGTGGGTTAAGGAGTCAGCACAAAAAGCTGGGCTTGACCTTGGTAACAAAAAAATCACCAATCACTCCAGTCGTGCAACAGCCGTCTCCAATCTAGCGAAATCGGGCCTGGGAGAGCAGCAGATAATCAAAATAACTGGACATGCCAACAGTAACTCCATCAAGCCGTATCTCCAACTCGACCAGTAACACCACGAATTAATTGTCAAGAAAGGAGTGAGCCTACTGCAGAAAATGCCATCAACAGCATAAACCTCATGCCATCTACCTCTTCTGGGACCATTACCGATAACTCTGACTTGAAGAAAACATGCACCAATGTTTACAACAATTGTATTTTTAATTGCACTAGTCTTTATCTTAATTAAATGTTGTTTTATTCATTATGAAATTCTTATTTGTTAACTGTACATTTCGTCTCATGGTGCAATTCTATTGGCGACATTTGGGAAGGAAAAATAATCAAAGTAATTTTTTCCGATCCTATAGCTTTTCGTAGAATTATGGTCAGGAAGCTCTTTTAAATTCCGAGGTTCCAGACATGTAGGTAATGTTTTATGTTATTGTCATTTGATTCAGGAGATATAGTATTACTTAAGATTCTTGTGTGTGTAGTTCCTTAAAAAAATTTCTTAAAACCTTGTCTAAGACTATAATCATTCTCTAATAATTGAATTAACCTTGATAATCATTTTGCACTTCCCTCCTTGTCTGATTTTTTCTGTCAATAAACTTAATAGCTCTGCCATTTTTTGTTCTTCTCTATAATAACTGGCACATCGTTCTAAAAGTTGGAATCGCATCACAAGGCATGACAGAGAATAAGTACTTAAAACCATTTTATCCACGACTATTGGATAACATTATAGAAATTATAGATCTGTTTGCTCGGCCATAAAATCACTATTAACTAATGAGTCATTATTCACTGCTGTCAGATACTTCATAGATTCGACTGTAATATTATATTCTTCTAAGTATTATATCTATTTCAAAGTTCTTCAACTAATAAATATAAGTATACTTTGACAATCAAGGGCCGAATCTACTTTTATCACTGCAATCAAATGAATTTTTATTACAAAATAAACAAAGACCAGTCTCCAAAATTTATCATGTTCAACTTGACTTTTTCCACACTTGTGATAGAAGGGTCTTGTCGCGGTCGCCAAATGTTAAAATCTTCAAGAAATATTCTGTAGTAGTAGGTTACTGGCGTATAATGGCTGTTATTCACTCGGTGATTTGGGCTCGGAGCCTAAACTTCAACTCGTAAATAATAGCTGTAGCTTGTTTCATAGTATTCAACAGTTTCGATATAAAGAAATGTGTTCGTTTGAATGGACGCTGGAAACAAGAAATCAAAAAAAATGCTTTCTGACCATACTTGATTGATTTCTGGAAAACACGAAATTGTATTATTCGAACTTGTTGTGGTGAGAAGAGATATGTGCATTGGGAAATAGGAAAAAGTTCACGAAATTGTATTGTATGTACGTTTTTTCTATGAAAAGCTGTTGATCTCGACGTTCCAGGAGCTGTTACAGCTGTTTGCTTCCGTATGGTGCAGAGGATGAACTAAGGCATCATGTACAGAGTGGCCAGGATTGGTGATCCCTGAACTACAACTTTTTGACCATGAGAGGAAAAAATAAATGATACATTACGGTGATCTTTTTTTGATGAACTCATTTTACCCTCAACCGCATTTCTCTATCTTTTTTTTTGTTTTCGAGTTATGAGCCTAAATTGATATTTGGGTAATGTCAACTTTAATTTTATCCCCGTTTCCCTTGGTCCTTCGAACTTGAAACAAAAACATTATACAGACACGTTTTTGATAGAAATCCAGTGGATAAAAAAAATTATGTTGTAGATCTCCTATCTGATTCATTATGGATGATTTTTCAATGATCCCTGGTTTTCAATTTTAATTTGAAAGTTGAGGTGATTCAATGAAATTATTTGAAGGACCACTCGATTCACTCGAGAAGAGATAGTGAACTGTATTGCGTTTGAAATGGTAGGGCAATTGGGTAATATTAAAGGGTTAAATCAAGATTCTCGAATAAAGGTACGACTTACCTAGGGTGTTATGTGGAGAAGTCCTGCTGGCCAGCGTTTCGAATATCCTGTGTGTTCCAGTATGAATAAACACTTGGCGTTTCGAATGTCTTTTGTGTTCCACTAAGAATGAACACTTTGTAGCGAAAATAAAACACTTTTGGAAAAAAGCGGCGAAATATGAAAATGAAGCGGCGGTGATAAAATCGACGAGTTTTGTATGGAAAAATGACAACAACTTTCCTCAAACTCTGCGGCGATACTGATTTGTGAATTGTCCATATGTGCACACATGTTCCTCTTCAGGGAAAACGTCGCACCTTTATTTGTTTGCGCGAAAGGAATATAAACCCATGAAAATAACAATTCCCAATTACCCGCAAAACAAACTAGAATATTTGGGAAAAATAAATAACTATATATTTATTTAGAAAGCTTAAAAAAAATAAAGGTTAATGTAATGCATATGTATATGCATTAAAATTCATATACAATTATACAGGGAGCGCATAAAAACTTGTTCATTCCGGCCCACCAAAATGAGAATCATTTTCTAGTGGAAGGGGATATAATTTCACTAAAGGGCGCTTGAAATCGCCATGGTTAGTGTGAACTGTAGCAACGCGTACCTGTCCATCAGGACCTTTGAATAATTCAACAATGCGCCCAAGGCGCCATTCAAGAGGAGGGCAAGTATCGTCTTGAATAAGAACAAGAGTACCTATGGAGGGTGCTACCCCTGATTTCAACCATTTTTGTCTTACTTGAAGAGTATGAAGATATTCTTGCGTCCATCGACGCCAAAAATCGCGTTGTAAGCGCTGAACAAGGTTCCAGCGATTTAACCTATTTAAGGGTTTGTCTGAAAAGTTTTCATCAGGTAACGATACCAAAGGGCCATGAGTCAGAAAATGACCGGGGGTAAGTGCTTGCATATCACTTGGATCTGATGAAAGTGGAGTTAATGGTCTCGAGTTTAAGATAGACTCAATCTGGCATAGAACTGTGTTCAATTCTTCATAGGTCAGTATTTGCGCTCCAATAGTTCGAACTAAGTGTTGTTTTACGGACTTTATACCCGACTCCCATATACCCCCAAAATGTGGGGCGGAAGGAGGAATGAAATTCCAAGCGATAGCTTCTTGAGTAGAAGCTTTTTTGGCGAGGGCCAATTATTCTTTATTAGCTTTGACGAAATTAGTACCGTTATCAGAAAACAGCTCTTTAACGAAACCTCGTCTAGCTACAAATCTACGAAGGGCAGCCAGAAAAGCCTCAGCTGTAAGGTCAGAGACCAGCTCCAAGTGGATGGCTTTCGTAGCCAAGCAAACAAACAAACATATATAACCCTTTTGCGATTTGACGCCTCTATGTTTACTAAGAGTTAAAGATATAGCTCCACTAAAATCTACTCCGCTGAATGCGAAAGGTTTCTGTGGAATTACACGATATGAGGGCAAGGAACCCATCAAGGGTTCATAATTGCTAGGTTTTACTTTAAAACACCTAACACATCGGGAAATCACGTTTTTAATCAACTTTTTTCCTGCTATTATCCAGAAGACGTCGGTGACTAAATATTGAAGAGTCTGGACTCCCACATGTAAATATTTTCGGTGCAGATACTCAACATACCGCACAGCGAGTAAGCTATCACGTGACATGAGAATGGGATGCTTCTTATTATACGAAATAGATGCCTGCTGAATTCTACCTCCTACTCTCAGCAGTCCATCTTGGTCAATAAAAACATTTAATTTGCGAATAGGCTTGGGACATTTATTTTTGGTATTTACTTGAGAAATAATTTCTGAAAAATACTTTTGCTGTTCATGTTTGGCCAAACATTTCAAAGCTATCCAAAGATCCGAAGAATCGATATTAGATACTTTTCTATCGTCTTTATGTAGTTTACAATTACTTATAAAGCGAAGCACGGAGGCCAAGATATATTGGATTTGATAAAAATCTGATTTATTTTCAAGAAGCTCATCTAAAAAATTAGTTGATGAATCAGTCGCGATTAATGTAACATGTTTTCTCTTTTCTTCTTCTAAAATTCCTGAATTATCAGAATTACTTGCCATCGTTGGCCATTTTTCGCATGACTGTTTCAGAAATGGGGGTCCGGCCCACCACAACGAATGATTGAGAAGTTCATTAGGTGAACATCCCCTACTCGCGACATCTGCTGGATTTAAGAACGAAGGGACGTAGTGCCAGTGCTCCGCGTTAATATCTTGAATAAGAGCAATTATATTTGCTATAAATGGTTTCCATTTACTTGGATGCGATTTTATCCAATGTAAAACGATTTGAGCATCAGAAAACGCGTATATCTTATTTATTCGGATTCTTTTTTCCAAAAAACACAAAGTATATTTCACAACATTGGCCAATAAAGCTGCGGCGAGGAGTTCAATCCTAGGAATCGTCAAAACTTTCTTGAGAGGAGCTATGCGGCTTTTGGCGATTACGAAAAAAATGTAGTATTCACTACCCTTCAACACTCGTAAATAAAGAACACATGCGTAGCCCTTTTGGCTACCGTCACAAAATCCGCATAAATCTATAGAATCAGCATCATTTTGATTGATATGCCGAGGCAATTTAAAATTATTTAAATATTGAAATTCGAATCGGTACATGTCCCACTGCCTTATAATTTCCAGAGTAGGAGTTTGGTCCCATTCCAGACCTAATATCCAGATTTGTTGGATCAAATATTTAAGCGTGAAGGTAATAGGGGTGAGATAACCGTGAGGATCATAGCAGCGAGCCAAAAGTGATAAAAGATTGCGTTTGGTACACTTCTCTTGAACACTGATAACCCTAAATCTGAACTCGTCAGTAGAAGGGTGCCAACAGAGACCTAGAACTTTAGCTACGTCATCTGAATCAAGCGCAAAAATGTGAGGATTAATAAGAGAGGGATCTAAATGCGACAGAACTTCTGGTTTATTGCTTCCCCATTTATGGAGATGAAGTCCGCTTTACTCATAAGATGAGTGAGTTGCTTTTGTAACTCAATAGCGGCGTCGATTGACTCACATGACGTGGTGACGTCATCAATATAGGTTTCATGAAGAATAACCTGAGCGGCAAGTGGAAAATTTGTACTTTCTAATTCAGCTAAATGCTTAAGTGTGCGCAAAGCGAGATAAGGAGAACAATTATTGATGCCATACGTAACTGTACGTAATTTATACACCGATATTTCGTCGGATTGATTGAACCGCCAAAATATCTTTTGATATTTCTGATGTTCAGAAGTAACCATGATACCTCGATACATTTTTTGTATATCACAAATGAGAGCTACAGGATGGATACGGAAATTGAGTAAAATTTGAACTATGTCTTTCTGTAATTTAGGACCCGGCAATAGAATGTCATTGAGAGATAAATGAGATACAGGATCTGGTACACTAGCGTTAAAAACTACACGCTATTTGGTGGTTACAGCGTCATTTTTTACCACTGCGAAATGTGGAATATAATAACTATCGGAATCCTGTTCATGATTGATGATAAGTTCCATGTGACCCAAATCCAAATATTCTTGCATAAATTTAGAATATTCTGAATACATCTCAGGATTTTTTAACAGACGTTTTTCAAGTGATAAAAATCTACTCAGTGCAACATGCTGAATATTAGGAAAAAGTGGTGATTGATGAATGTTGTTGCGAAATGGCAGAGACACCGTGTATACTCCGTCTTTATTTCGGGATACGGTGTTCATGAAATAATTTTCACAAAGTTCGTCTTCCGGACTCATCAACATTTTTTGCGGTACCGAATCCACATCCCAGAATTTAGAAACCAAATTCATGAGTGACTGGTTTTCCGTATGACAGAAAAGCGAATTTACCGACGTAGATGAGTTTGTGTGAGTCTGCATGGGGCCCATAATTATGTACCCAAAAATTGTATTCAGAGCGATAGGATGCCCAGAATTCGGACTTATGATTTTTTCACCTCTTATAATTTGCGGAAACAAATCCATGCCGATGAGTAAATGTACCGGTGAGGGTTTATAAAATGTTGGATCTGCTAATTGTATATCTTGGATGAAATTCCAATTTTCAATATCAATATTAATATTAATAAATATTAATTTTTCATCTAAAACCATTCAATCTGTTAGCACTAAAACATTTCTCGGAACACAATCACCTCGAGGTGGTAATCGCACAATAGAAACATGTGTTTATTGCAAAGGCTCTCATTCAATTTATATTTGCAATGCCTTTAAAAATAAGCCTGCTCGTGAACGTTATGATATCGCTAAAAATCTAAAACTTTGTCTCAATTGTCTCAGTAGTAAACATGATACAGGTAGTTGTCAAAGTTCAAATTTTTGTCGTCATTGCCCTGGAAATAAGCGCCATCATACTTTAATTCTTAAGAAACAGCCACGCAGTTAAATTCTATTTTTTCTATTTTCGCTAGTTTCCAAAAGTTTGGACGCATTTCAACTATTTAACTTGTAATCAAGCCGCAATAGTTCGTGAATACACACCAAAGGACATAGTGTTGTGTTCATCTCCAGAAAGAAGGGCCCTTCAAGCAGCAGCAGAACCATCCTTTTAAGGGTCGGATTTGGTTCTCCCGCTGATGGAGTTCTTCAGCGAGTTGATATCATCACAAAAGTAGGAAACTATGATGCCAGGGATATAAGGCACCAAGATGCACAAAAATTTGAACTTTGACAACTACCTGTATCATGTTTACTACTGAGACAATTGAGACAAAGTTTTAGATTTTTAGCGATATCATAACGTTCACGAGCAGGCTTATTTTTGAAGGCATTGCAAATATAAATTGAATGAGAGCCTTTGCAATAACACATGTTTCTATTGTGCGATTACCACCTCGAGGTGATTGTGTTCCGAGAAATGTTTTAGTGCTAACAGATTGAATGGTTTTAGATGAAAAATTAATTTTGGAACCACTAACTTTATTTCTAGAATGAAGTGAATACAATGAATGACATTGAGTTTCGAGAAAACTATAGTTTTCTTCGTAAGTTGGCATTACGTTAGCTTTTTGATTAGCGAGTTCAAATCGCGATAATAAAACATCAGGCAATTTATCAAGAAGAATATTGGCTAGCGGAAAACACCAATGTTCAGGTTTATAGTTAAGTCGTTTAAGAGCTTCTAAATTTTCGGAAAAAACGTCTAGGAGCGTCCGTAACAATTCAGGATTATCATTTTTTATCGGTGGAAAGCTGATTATATTTCGCCAATAGGTTTGAGCAGTTAAGCGAGGATTATCATAGCGTTTGTAAAGAATATCATAAGCAATTTGATAATTTGCGTCAGTAATAGGTAAATGTTTCACAAAATTCAGCGGCGAACCTTTCAAATAGGAAAGAAGCAAATTAAATTTAGCGTGCGTAGGAATAGCGGGATTGTTATGAACAGAACTGTTATACATATCAATAAATGTGGAAAATTTAGTAATGTCTCCATCAAACTCTACTAAGCGCAACTTGGGCATCAGAGAGGCAATGAAGCGATCAGAATCTGCGGAAGTGGAAGCTTGAGAAATATTCGAATGAGGTTCGGACTTGCATTCAAATAGTCTAGTAGCTATTTCTTGAGTCTCATAGTAAAGATCTTCGAACATTTGATAAGCTTCAACTTCTTCATCCAACTTTTCTGGACTTTGAGCTTGTGATTCGATAATCTGAGTTTGATACAACACGTAAGTATCTTTTATTTCAGAAATGTCCAAAATTTTAACATGAAATATCGGCCTTTTAGTATCATCATGTTCGGACAATTTAGCCAACTGATGAAGACTTATCATTCGATTAAGTTGAAGACTGCGGAGTGCTTCTGTCTTTTTCAGAGCGGTTGACATTGTAATTTAATATGAAAAATAACAATGTCAAAGAAATGATTGCTAACTGTTGACGTTGCTACAGTAAACAAACCGAAGTGTGAAAGAGGTTAACTGAAGAAATGAGTTTTCACGCAGCAAAATACGCAGGAACAACTACGCAGGTACAGTTATTTGAGATGCGTCAATCTTGATTCAAATAAGCGGAACGAAACGAACAAGTTTCAATAACGACCATATGTGCAATATGGTTCCCTGAAAGATAAATTTTCTATCTGATTGAATTAAATAATGAAATTTTGTTTTTGAAAATTTCTAATTGAATTCTAATTTTTTATATGAATAAAAAGGTTTAAATTTTGATTTCGGGCTAATCCGGCTCGAAGGACCAATGGATGATTTTTCAATGATCCCTGGTTTTCAATTTTAATTTGAAAGTTGAGGTGATTCAATGAAATTATTTGAAGGACCACTCGATTCACTCGAGAAGAGATAGTGAACTGTATTGCGTTTGAAATGGTAGGGCAATTGGGTAATATTAAAGGGTTAAATCAAGATTCTCGAATAAAGGTACGACTTTCCTAGGGTGTTATGTGGAGAAGTCCTGCTGGCCAGCGTTTTGAATATCCTGTGTGTTCCAGTATGAATAAACACTTGGCGTTTCGAATGTCTTTTGTGTTCCACTAAGAATGAACACTTTGTAGCGAAAATAAAACACTTTTGGAAAAAAGCGGCGAAATATGAAAATGAAGCGGCGGTGATAAAATCGACGAGTTTTGTATGGAAAAATGACAACAACTTTCCTCAAACTCTGCGGCGATACTGATTTGTGAATTGTCCATATGTGCACACATGTTCCTCTTCAGGGAAAACGTCGCACCTTTATTTGTTTGCGCGAAAGGAATATAAACCCATAAAAATAACAATTCCCAATTACCCGCAAAACAAACTAGAATATTTGGGAAAAATAAATAACTATATATTTATTTAGAAAGCTTAAAAAAAATAAAGGTTAATGTAATGCATATGTATATGCATTAAAATTTATATACAATTATACAGGGAGCGCATAAAAACTTGTTCACATTTCATGCAAATTCTCAACAAAATTGTACCAATTCATTCATCACTGCCCCCACTAAAAACTCTAGGCCACCATAGCTCCTCTCCTATCGTCACCGCTGTTTTAAGAGAGATATATGACATGTTATATATTTTTAAAATGAGAAAAAACAGAGATCATAAATTTATTATTGTTGTTTCCATGAAAAAGAACAATGTTGCATGTAATAAATCTGGAAGTAAATTCCTCAGCAAATTAGATTAAGCCACTGGGTTCCTATCAAAAAGTCTCTGTATAATGTTTTTGTTTCATGTTCATCGGACAAACAGAAGCAGAGATAATGACCAAAATTGAAATTGCCCATATGTCAATTTTGGCTTATAACTCGAAAACAAAAGACGATAGAGAAATGCGGTTGACGGCAAAATGAATTTCTCAAAAAAAACCGTAATGTCCTATTCATTTTCTCTAATCATTTTATAGAGAATTAGAAAGTAAAATCTTGAAACTATCTCCACGAAATTTGAATGCATTAGTACAGATTATGACGTCAGCATCGAAGTAAATCTCAAAACAGTTAATTTTCTTCCATTGGTTCAATCCAAAAACACAAGAAAGCTCCAATTTTGGCAATAAATTGAGGTATATTAGTTCCATGGCAATTCAAAATTGTTAGTGCTGAGCGTGACGTCAGCATCAGTAACTTTAGTAGTCAATTTCTCAAAAATTACACTGATTCAATGAGAATATGATGAGGCACTGATAAGGCACTAAATATTGGATAATTAACGTATGCTAAGGTTGAAATCTGTCATTTAAAAGATCAATTGAGAGCACTTGATACATTAGGTATCACGTCAGACAAGTACGCAGCACTATTATTTCCGCTTATCGAGTCGTGCTTGCCACGAGAATTACTCAGAATTTGGCAGATATCTCCTTATAATTCGAGCCGGGATGTTGAAAATGACAATCTCAATAATTCTAAAAACGATGAACCAGAAACTCCTCTTGAAATAAGACTAAAAATTTGTTACGTTTTGTGAGATCAGAGGTGGAACAGCGAATCGTTTTAGCCAGTGAAGGTTTTGATTTAATTGCCGATCTGTGGACTTTGGACGTACAGGATACCACAGACAGAAAAACCAAGACAGAAAAAGCTGAGGAAGCTAAAAAGATTTTTAACGATACAACGACGATCGCCGAAAAAGGAAGGTACGAGATCAGGTTGCCTTGGATAGAAAACCACCCTCCCTTACCGACTTACTATAATATCGCTAAAAAGAGACTTGCTAGCACATAAATAAAATTAGATAAGGAGAACCTAACATTACGATACTCTGAAGTTTACCAAGAATGGAAAAGTCTTAAAATTATAAAAAAAAACCTTTTGTAACACTACTAAAGGACAATTTTTGCCCCATACGCCTGTTATTAAAGAGGGATCAGCTACGGCGGTCAGACCTGTTCCTGATGCAAGTGCACACAAAAAATTTCAACAATTCTGACAAAAGAAGAAGACCATTTTAAATGTCTTTAAACAGTTTGTGTTCATTTTAATTCTAGACCTCTCACCTAAATAAATGCATGTTCTACATTTTATACTTTCGCTGGCCTAATGATGGAATAATTCCGAAATCGATAGCCAAAGATTATAATAAACAATAATAATGTGTTTAATTTTATTTTACATTTTTTAATCTTTACTTCATTCGAGACTCCATTATTTTATTTCCTCAGATTTCAAAATGTGAGGGCAATGTATCAAGGAAGAAATTTCATTATTTTCATGACCTATAATTTCTTATATAGTTCAAAAAAAATTATAATGAAAGACAGAGTATAAAATCATTACGTAAAATTTGTACATAATCAAGAGAAATATAGTCTGATGTATTGCCTTTTTTGATGTGCCCCATTATATACATAGAAAGATGAGAATTGATGAAATTAATCAGAATTGAAAGCTTAAAAACTCATTTATCCACTAACAAACCTATTGTCAAATGACTGAGATAAGTGTGAAAATACCAGCCATACCTACAAGATTCCGAGAGTATGAAATAAGAGTCATATCCGATGTGAAAAAGGCGTTTTTGCAGATTAGTGTGAATCCGAAAGATCGACAGGTTTTATGGGTGAACAAAGATGGTCAAGAGATCATTTACCAGCACAACAGAGTCGTTTTCGTAGTGAATTGTAGCCTTTTTTTGCTCGGAGCAACGATAGAGCATCACCTATCAGAATGCTATAAAAGGTGCTCAATAAATGGCTGTGCATATTCCAGAGACACCATTGAGAAACTCTCTAAGAGCTTTTATGTCGACAACTGTGTTGCAAGTGTGTCAGATTAAGAAACTCTGAACAAGTTCATGAAAGATTAAATGGAGGTAATGGCGGAAGCTCAGATGGAACTCAGAGGGTAGGAGTTTTCTGGAAATTGTAGAGAAGAACAAATCTTGGCAGTGCTAAGATTAAGATGGTTTCCAGTGAAGTATGTGTTTACATTGAATCTTGACCTGATAAATACCAAAAAAGAAGAACTAGTGGTGACGAAAAGAAAGCTGCTCAACATGGCTCAAAAGGTTTTTGACCCCATAGGCTACACTTCTCTGGCTACGTTGAGACCCAAGTTATGGTTACAAGAGCTGTGGCCCAAGAAGTATTTTACCCGTAGTGGTCGTGAAGTTGAAAGGCCACAAAAATTTTGTAATTAGTTTTATATTTGTGAGAAAAGGTTTTGTTAAAACTGTTTCTCCGGTGGAAGAATGTCGTAACTTATTTTATGTTTGTATTTTATTCCCATCTGATTTTTGAATCCCAGTTGACATCTTGTTTCAAAATTGACAGATTATTGTAAAAAAGTCATTTTTACGAATTACTTGCTTCATAGTTTTATACGATTTTTGCAACTTGTGTATTATTGTGCTTGCTGTATGTTTCATAGCTGCAGTAAATTGAGTTTGTAAAACCGTTTACTTTTACTTATTTCGAACCACCCAGGCGCTAGACCCTACCGGTGTGTGGGGCTTCAGCGGAGAATACAACAGAGGAAAAAGGTGATATGAGCAGCCACCTGGAATATAATGTCTTGGAACAGTAAATACAGGGTGGGGCAGAAAAACCTATCCGATTTCAAATCCCTTTTTCTCAGAAGAGAGAGCAGGTAGAGTAGTGGGGTAAAAACCGTTAGAAAGCTGGTTTTATGCCATTTGTCAGAAGTCAACATGCTTTGGTCTGGTGAACATCGTGCTTTTGTTATTGAGCGGTTTATCGAATGCGGCGGTTCGATAATTGCTACACAACGTGATTTTCGATATTGGAGTGACGAAAATCCTCGGGAAATCCATCAGGAACCCCTCCATAGCCCAAAAGTGACTGTGTGGTGTGCTCTTTCCCGCCTAGGCGTCTGGGGGCCCTACTTTTTCGAAGAAAATGGGCAAACCGTAACGGTCAACAGCGAGCGCTATTGTTTCATGCTGGAAAATTTTCTTAGACCTAAAATGGAAGAAAATGGCGTGGAAAATGTGTGGTTTCAACAGGATGGTGCAACCGCCCACACATCGCGACGATCAATGGACATTCTCAGGGAACTGTTTCCCGGTCGCCTCATTTCTCTGAGAGGTGATCTTGGCTGGCCGCCGCGCTCACCGGATCTCACTCCATGTGACTTCTTCCTTTGGGGTTACCTCAAATCGAAGGTTTACCAGCATCGACCAAGGACCCTTCTTGCTTTACGAAGGGAAATTGCTCGGGCAATTGAAAAAATTCCTGTGGAAATGACGGTGAAAAACATGGAAAGCTACCGCGAGCGCCTAAATAAGTGTATCCGCTCCCAAGGACGACATTTGAGTGATGTGCTTTTCAAAACATAAATTTAAAAATGGCATAAAATTTGCGATATGTTAATTAAAGAAATTTTTTGACAAGCTGAGTGGTTTTAATTTTATAACGTTTTGAAATCAGAGAGGTTTTTCTGCCCCACCCTGTATACAGAGATCCTACTAGAGATGGAGCAGCGCAAAATAGACATTTGTGCAGTGTCTGGGACAAAACGCAAAGGTAAGGGCAGCACTCAAATTTCTGATTACGTTTTCTTGTACAGTGGTGTCTCACAGGGATCACGAGCAGCTGCCGGAGTAGGAGTACTGCTATCTAATGAAAACGAGCAGTCTATTGAAGAAATACACCACATTAACGAACGTTAGAGGTAGCACTGAATACCGAGACTGGTGAGCTGCATCTTTTAAGCGTTTATGCCCCGGATATCAGTAAGCCCAAAAAAAAACAGCTCAATTCTATGAAACCCTAGAAGACGAAATATCCAAGGTACCACAGAATGAATTTGATAATGGAGATCTGAACGCCGGAATCTGAAATAGTGTAATCCTCAGAGTCAAACACCACTTTAATGAGAAACATCCCAACGAGAACGGAGAGACCCTGCTAGACTTAGTGCTCGTCTCAATATCAGAATAAATAACATATTTTTCAGGCATAAAATAAACCACAACATAGGATCACGTAGCAGAACTAGCGAGGACAAAGCTCGATAAAAGATTATATTTTATCCAACAGAGCCATACATCCAATCGAGATACTGGATGTGAGAAGTCTTACATCAGCCAACATAGTCTCTAATCATTTTTTGGTCCTCTGCAAGCTGCGTATTTACATACAAAAGAAGAGAATCTCTTCTAGCGCCGAAAAAGATTACATAGATTGTCCCAACGACCCATCAACCAAGAAACTCTCTACCAAACCAGATTGTTTTTGTGCTGTACGCATGTAAATATAATGCACGTGTCGCAATTGTACAGGTGATTAACCATTGTTAGCGACAGCCAGTTAGCAATTGGTCGGAAAACTAAATTAAGTTAATTAATGTTGAATGCGGTAACAAACGAGATCACCAATAAAGTGTTTGATCTTATAAAAACCCAAAGACATTACAAGTGGCGACGAGGATGGGATTATTAAAGAACTCATTAAAATCAAAACTCATAGTTTATCGAAAAAAGTTTTCGGAAAAAAACGTGTGTGATCAACATGGCGATCCCTCAAATGGTCGGTCTACAATTAGAATTCGATCCAGAAATTCACGACTGGACAGTGCACTTAAATCGTCTCGAGAAATTTTTCGTGGCGAATATAATAACAGACACATATATTAAACGTGTGTTGAATGGATTATCTCAAGAAGCATAATATATTCTGCTTCAAAATCTGTACGTACCAAGAAAACCACAAGAAAATGGCTACGAGGAACTCGTAAAATTTATGAACGAGTACTACTGCCGAAAAACCAACATTTTCGCAGAAAGATGCCAGTTTTATGCAGCAAGAAAATCTTCGAACGAGACCATCCAAGACTGGGCGGTGAAGCTACGCAGTCTGTGTGTGAAATGTGAATTTGGTGATCAGTTGAAAAATGTTCTCCACGATAAGTTCGTGTGTGGTTTGAATCCGGGAAAAATAATGGATAAAATGCTGAGTGAGTGTCGGACGACAACAACATTCGAAGAGGCTGTCAGTTTGGCTACAGCAGATGAAATTACATTGAGAAATCAAAATGTGGAGCCATCATCATTTTATATCAAAGAAGAACCTCTGGAAATCTACCGGTTGAATGGTACTCCTGCAGGAAGAGAGGGGCAACAACGCCGGGGGGCAAGCGCGCGTCCCAGCGCCGACGCATCTGCCAGACACCGAGAAGTTGATTGGTGTTCCATTTGTGGAAGGGGCAAACACCCAGAAAGTAAATGTTTCTTTAAGAATAAGGAACAACAACAAAGGTATTGCAATCTTTGTCGCGCCAAAACTCACCTCGAATTGTAGAAATGAAAGGAAACAAGTTCATAATGTACAACTTGAACAGTCAAATGAAAAGTGTGACTTAGCAGAAGAATGTCCTATATTCACTTTGAATTCGAATGTTTCGAATCCTTTGACACTTGAAGTTTTTTTGAATACTAAGTTGTTTGTTTTTTAATTGGATTCGGGCGCTGCGGTTTCTTGTTTACCATATTCAGTTTATCGAAAATATTTGAAAAATCTTGCAATGAATCAAACTAAAATAACCTTACTAAATTTTACAGGGAAAAGAATTTTTCCTCTTGGAAGCATAAAAATAGAAGTTAAGTACAATAATAAAATGGAATTTTCTGAGTTTTGTATTATCGAAGAGAGTACTGTAGCAATTTTGGGCCGTGATATTATATCTGCTTTCAATATACAAGCTGTTAACCATATAGCTGATAACAATACTGTGGTAGATAAATTGAAATGCAAATTTCCCAATGTTTTCACTGATAAAATAGGTTGTTTTAATAAATTTAAATTAGAATTATTCCTTGAAGAGAGTTCCGCTCCAAAATTTTTCAAGGCAAGGCCACTGCCATATGCTCTTAAAGAAAAGGTTGAAAAGGAGCTAGGTAGGTTAGGGGACATGAATATCCTAACACCAATCGAACATAGTGATTGGGGTACACCCATTGTACCAGTTCTTAAAGAGGATGGTTCTGTCCGCATTTGTGGGGATTACAAATTAACTTTGAATCCAGTTTTAACTGATGATAAATACCCAATTCCGAGAATCGATGATTGATATGCTAAATTGAATGGGGGTCAGCAGTTTTCTAAAATATATTTAAGTACAGCGTATCGACGGATCGAACTTGAAAGCGATTCTGCTAAATTAACTACTATATCCACTCATAAGGGATTATTTTTTTACAAGAGTTACCCTATGGTATAAAAAGTGCACCAGGTAAGTTTCAAAGGATTATGGACCAACATTTTGGTGATGTGAAAGATGTCTGTGTTTTTCTGGACGATATATTGGTTACAGGTAAAAATTTTCATTCGCATGTTGACAATTTGGAGAAAGTGCTACAAATAGTAGAGAACTATTGTTAAACAATTAAAATTGAAAAATGTACCTTCTTTTCGGATTCAGTTTCATATTTGGGATTCGAAATTAGTCACGGTTTGCATAAATCCAAAAAGAAGTTGGAAGCTATTAAAAATATTCCGACTCCTCAGAATTCATTGGAGCAATAAATTACTATGATAGATTTATTCCAAATGTTCCGACACTTTTACATCCACTTTACAATTTGTTAAAAAAAATTCAAAATGGGTTTGGAATCAAGAGTGTCAGAATTCCTTTGGTTCTGTTGAAGACATTTTGCAATCAGATAATTTTTTGGTTCATTTTAACACAGATCTTCCACTGAAATTAACAGTAGATGCATCAGACTACGGAGTTGGTGCAGTTCTGTCGCATATTCTTGAAAACGGTGATGAAAGACCTGTTTGTTTTGCATCGAAAACTCTTAACGATCAACAAAAAAAGGGAAGTCAGATAGATAAGAAGCATACAGTATAATTTTTGGAGTAAAAAGATATTATCAATTTTTATACGGTCATAAATTCACCTTGGTTACAGACAATAAAGCTAGTGTTTCAATTTTTGGTCCTAAAAAAGGAATTCCTATCATGGCAGCAAATAGACTTCAAAGATACGCTTGTTTTTTAAGCGGATTTGATTTTGAACTTAAGTATGTTACATCCAGTAGAAACATTTCTGATTTTTTGTCAAGATTACTATTGAATACGGCTTATTCAGAGATCAATAAAGATTTGTATGGTATAAATTATATAAGCGGGTGTAATGAAATAGAAATAGATTTAAAAAGAATTGAAAATAAAACTTAAAAAGATGGCATTTTGTCCACGGTTTATAGATATTCAATGTCCGGGTGGCGAAAAGAAGAATCCAAAGTGAATGATGTTTTAATGTGGGGTCACAGGGTCATTATTCCAGGTAATCTTCAAAAGCAAGTCCTAAAAATGTTGCATAATAGCCACATGGAAATAGTGAAAGGAAAATCTTTAGCAAGATCATGTTTGGTGGCCCTGTCTTAACAAAGATATTGAAAATATGTGTAAATCATGTACTGTTTGTCAATCAGTTCAGAGAAACCCTTATAAAGGACAGCTGCAATCTTGGTCCATAGCTAATGAAGTATGGGAAAGAGTTCATATAGACTTTTTAGGTCCTATAATGGGTAAATATCGTTTAATTGTTTTAGACTAATTTTCTGAATGGTTGTAAGTTTTTGTAATGAATAATATCACAACAAGTCACACAATTGAAAAATTAACTGAACTTTTTTTCTCGTTTTGGCATACATAAGATCTCAGTGTCAGATAATGGATGTCAGTTAGTTTCAGAAGAATTTGAGAACTTTTTGTCAAAAAATGGTATAACCCATATAACTTCACCTCCATACCATGCAGCTTCGAGTGGTGCTGCGAGAACAGTGTCAAAACCGTGAAAAATTTTCTCATAAAAAAGGTGCCAAATTGTAACAGTAGTTTTGATATGAATCGTTCACTCTGTAGATTGTTGATGACCTATACAATAACTGAACAGTGTTCAACTGGTGAATCATCCTCACGTTTGTTTTTTGGAAGACAGATTAGAACTAGATTTGGCCTTCTTAGACCTGAAATTATTGAAAAACCACTAAAAGACATTGTAACTGTGAAAAATAGTGTGAAAAAATCTCAGAATAATAACTTGAACTATTTCAGAGGAAGAAGGAGAGAGAGATTCACCTTGGGACAATGTGTTTATGCAAAAGACTTTAGGAATCTAACCAG
Source organism: Propylea japonica (assembly GCA_013421045.1). NCBI lineage: Eukaryota > Metazoa > Arthropoda > Insecta > Coleoptera > Coccinellidae > Propylea > Propylea japonica. The sequence goes on along the minus strand of JACDNR010000073.1, from coordinate 12,891 downwards.
GCCAAACTGGGTTGTTGGTCATGTAATCAGAATTTTGGGTAGTAATGTGTATTTGGTAAGAATTTATGACACAGATTTGGTTTGGAAAAGACATCAAAATCAATTGTTTCGTTGTGATATATCCAATTGACCCTTATTAGAATATGCCCACCCAGTGTTTGCAAACTGCAGGCCTCCAGCAATTAAAAACCTCACAGTAGCAGAAACGACAGCACTAAGAGCCATAACTCGTATGAGACATCCCAACAATCCACTTCATAATCCTCCAAACAATCTACTTTATCTCCATACCAAAATAGAGCCTATTGAGATAAGAATGAGCAGGCTGAATAAGTCATTCTATAATAGGTTACAGCAGTTAGACGAAGTGATATCTCAATTTCAAGAAGACGGAAGGCAAACATCTAAAAGAAAATATCCAGCACTCCCACTAATAGCCAAAATCAGAAGTTTAAATTCATAAAAATAAAATATGCTTATAATAAATAAAACTTTAATTTTTATCTTAAATTAAAAGTAATCAAATGTAACAAAGATTGTTAAGTTACAGGCTGAAGGACCCATGGTCGATGGCCAATTGCATATGCAATAAAGAACTGTTATTATTATTATTATTATATATCCAATATCGTTGATATCAATTCTGGTTCCGATGATATTGAGGAACGGACCAACGATACTCCTAATCACTGTAGTGAGAATGATGTTTTGAACGAACATGTTTGGAAAAATGTAGTCAGGGATGATTTGCCGAGCGAGTTTGACAATGAATTACAGGGTTTTTCTTTTAAGTTGGCCTATTAGACGTTTTAGGAGAACTAGTGAATATTTCGTTCTGAAATTTTAGGTGGAGCCTTGAGGGTGAAGGAACTCTTCGTCTAAAGTATTTTCAAGTCGACAGTGTTGCCACGTCTATCTCAAACGCATATCTACTTTCTCATTTCAAATGGAACTACCTATATTTTCATTTATGTATCGATTCAATACCAAATTTGCAGTATAACCTACTAAAAAAATTTCTCTGCTATGCACTGTTGCCAAGTTATGCACAAATTCCTGAAATTTTTGACATCTGCATTGCCAGTTTGGAAATGCAATATCTCGATTATTTTTTATGCGAACGAAACCAAACTCAGCAGTCTCATAGTAGAGAATCCATGCATTCATGTGGTATATTCAGTATTTTGATACATCTTAAGGTTTTCCGGAGATATTGCTGCAAAAATGTGGAACTCAAAATTGAAATATTTCGAGATTTTCAAATGGCAACCCCATATTTATTTTACAGCATTCGATTCGAAATGAAAAATGAATGGCACTCCCTTTTTACACTTATTATTTATTTTGGATAGTTTTCGAATGAGATGAAAAATACTAAAATTTTTCAGTATTTATAGTTCATGATCTATGGTTTTGTTTACGATGAAATGGTTCTATGATTATGGCGTGAATCTTTGAAGTAGATTCTATGGTTGAAATCATAAAAAGTATTCGCTGATCACGGATGTCATAGAAAAAAGTTTTTTCCATATTATTCAAACACGATTCGGGTTGTTTCACAATTCACGGGGAATGCCAAAAAATCATTAAAAGGACCTGTAGGACCTTTAACAATCGTTATTCACATTTAGCAAGAATGACTTGAAAGAAATTCCGAAAATTGTTTAGGCTTTCTGTAATACTGGCCTTATAATCACTAATTATTTATTTTGGACAGTTTTCAAATGAGATGAAAAATACTGAAATTTTTCAGTATTTATAGTCATGTTCAACGGACATAATGCTGTGTGATTATAAAGTGAATTATCGGAATGAATCCAATTGTTGAAGTCATGAACATAGGGCCAGGATTACAGAAAGCCTAAACAATTTTCGGAATTTCTTTTCGGTCATTCGTGCTAAATGTGAATAACGATTGTTAAAGGTCCTACAGGTCCTTTCAATAATTTTTTGGCATTTCCCGTGAATTGCGAAACAACCCGAATCGTGTTTGAATAATATGGGAAAAACTTTTTTCTATGACATCCGTGATCAGCGAATACTTTTTATAATTTCAACCATAGAATCTACTTTAAAGATTCACGCCATAATCATAGAACCATTTCATCGTAAACAGAACCATAGATCATGAACTATAAATAGGTCCAATTTGACCTATCGCTGTTGAATTTGCGTTGAACATGTCTTTTTTGTTTTCATATATGTAGGAAAAACCTTTTTGTTATTTTTTATAAACTATTTTTAGAAAAATTTTTTTTTATTGTTAAGTCCTTTCTGTGATATGATTTTTTTCAATAAAAAGGCCTTGCACGTCATTAGTCTATTCAATGATATTTTTCCACTCCTACTAGACGTATTTAGTGGTTATAATCCACACAGTACACTGTGGTTAAGTGTGTACACTTTGGTTAACTGTGACCTACCCATATGGTTAATAGCGTACCATAGGGTGGACACAGTTAGCCATATCTCATTTTTTTTATATATAACTTTTCTCGGAAAACATTGTGAAAATTGGACTTCTTCTTTATACAAACATATAGTTCATTTACATATCAAGATACTATTGCAGTAAGAGTTTAACTAGGACTTAACATAAGAGCGGGGTGGTGTTCAGAAATTCAGATGGTCAACTGTTGAACAGCTCACCTACTGAAAAATTTCAGTATTTTTCATCTTATTCGAAAACTATCCAAAATAAATAATTAGTGTAAAAGGAGAGTGCCATTCATTTTTCATTTCGAGTCGAATGCTGTGAAATAAATATGGGGTTGCCATTTGAAAATCTCGAAATATTTCAATTTTGTGTTTCACATTTTTGCAGCAATATCTCCGAAAAACATTAAGATGTATAAAAATACTGAATATACCACATGAATGCATGGAATCTTTACTATGAGCTTGCGGAGTTTGGTTCCGTTCGCATAAAAAATAATCGAGATATTGCATTTCCAAACTGGCAATGCAAATGTCAAAAGTTTCAGGAATTTGTGAATAACTTGGCAGCAGTGCATAGCAGAGAATTTTTTTTTAGTGGGTTATACTGCAAATTTGGTATTGAATCGATACATAATTGAAAATATAGGTAGTTCCATTTGAAATAAGAAAGTAGATATGCGTTTGAGATAGACGTGGCAACACTGTCGACTTGAAAATATTTTAGACGAAGAGTTTCTTCACCCTCAAGGCTGCACCTAAAATTTCAGAACGAAATATTCACTAGTTCTCCTAAAACGTCTTATAGGCCAGCTTAAAAGAAAAACCCTGTATGTCTCAGAAATCCACATCGCAACGCACATCATTGCTGATACATAATAGACCGAAAAGAGTGAGGGAGTCACCAGGTGGCGTTATTGATTTTGAAATGTATCAAATTGTGAAATAAATTAGTTTTAAGTAAACAAATTGAGAAGGGGAGAGTGTGATGTACGCATGTAAATATAATGCGCATGTCGCAATTGTACCTACTGCTGATTAACCATTGTTAGCGACAGCCAGTTAGCAATTAGTCGGAAAACTAAATTAATGTTGAATGAATTAGGGCCAAGACTATAAGGGAAATTGAAACCTTCATTAGCGAGCCCTTGAGTAAAATATTTAATAGATGTTTAGAAGACGGTATATGGCCTACGGCCTTCAAAAAATCCGTTATTGTACCGGTACTCAAAAAAGGAGATCCACAGATAGTTGGGAATTACAGACCAATCTCCCTGATTACCCATTTATCGAAGATCTTTGAGAGACTTCTACAGTGTAGGTTACAGAAATATTTAGATAAATACAATATCCTTTCAAAAAAACAATACGGGTTCAGGGAGGGAACATCAACCCAGGATGCTATCTTGGACTTAACTGGGAGAATCTATAGTTCACTGGATGAGGGTAAGTCGTGTCTTGGAGTGTTTGTTGACTTATCGAAAGCCTTCGACACCGTCAGTCACGAACACCTGATACGGTCTCTGGAGAGGATTGGAGTGAGAGGTACATGTCTCGAGCTATTTCGTAGCTATATATCTGGGAGACACCAAATAGTCAGGGTAAACAACGCTATTAGCGAACCGTTCATGGTGCGCTGCGGAGTGCCTCAGGGAACCGTACTTGGGCCCTTGCTTTTCAATATATATATAAATGATTTATTTTTTCTTAAAAGTAAGGGTGAAATAATGGGCTTCGCTGATGATATTGCGATCTTCTACACGGCGGACACTTGGGAGGAGTTGTTTCGAATGGTCGGGTTGGACTTTGTGGTGATTAAGGGATGGCTTCAGAGTAACATGTTGAAAATGAACCTAGAAAAGACCTGCTACCTACCATTCAGTTGCACAAAAACAAAATTACCTATCTTCCAGCCGATTCAGGGTTTTTTTGGGGGAAAACAATTCATTATCATGCCTGCAACTGAAGTGAAATATTTGGGTGTTATAATAGATTCCCACTTAAGATGGGACGTTCACATTAATTATACAGTAGAAAAGCTTAAATGCATTTTATACAAGATGAGATGTCTTAAAAAAATGTTACCCATCCCTCAGCTCCTTACACTTTACTACGCACTGGTGGAACGCCATCTTCGCTACGGCATTGCTGCGTGGGGCGGAGCACTGAAGACTCATATCATGCCTTTACACATAGTTCAGCGGCGTTTCCTTAAAATTATCCTGGGCAAGAAGTTACGATTTCCAACCGATGAACTCTTCAGAGAATCCGGAGTTCTTGATATCAAGCAACTATATTCCTATAATGTCCTTATGAAATATCATATGTCAGGAAACCCGCGAATCTTGCCCTCACATGAATATGACACCAGACAGAGACGAAACCACATCGTTCCACAATTGAATAGGTCTCTTACCAGAACGAGCTTCGCATATAACGCACCAAAGATGTACAATTCATTACCGCAGTATCTCAAGAATTTACGCAACATGACTCGGTTTCGAGGTCAACTGAGACTCTTTTTGAAAACTGAAGTTGTCTAAGTACATAGTACGTTCTTAATTTTTTTTGCTTAACGTGATTTCGTCTGTGGATTTGTTCATGCCTGTTTATACTGGCTTTGTCTAAACGGCTATCCCTTTTTACTTGTTCGTTCTGACTGATCTCCAATTTTATCTGTACAACTTTTTCTTTCAACTAATTTATGATGGTTTTAACTATACAACAATTTAATTTTACTTATTTATTCTGATTAATCTACAATTTTATCTATACAACTTCTTCTTTAACTTATTTATAGTAATTTTATCTATACAACAATATATTTTACTTATTATTCTGATTGATCTTCAATTTTATCTATACAACTTTTATTTTTACTTATTTATACTTATTTTATTTACATGACAATATATTTATACATTTCTACATTGTTGCGTTTATACTACAATTTTAATTTGTACTTTCGTGTTTTGTTTTTTCACGCATATATGTGTTGGTTGGAGCTCTCCCGTTCTGTTGTTCGGTTTTTTCGATTCTTGTTGTTCACTTTTTGTCTGTGATGGTAAAGCGTCTTGCGTTTTGTGGTTACCATAGGGAGGTTCAAGCCTCTGGATCATTGCACCGTTGGGTTTCTTTGTAGCACCGACATCTGCTTGCGTTATTGTGTTTTTGTCATTTATATTAACTATAGTGCTCTGTTAACTTTTTATGTGATTTTGTTGTCGAAACAAGTGTTCAATCACTTATCGACCTTGTTTGTTCGATGATATTCAATTTTAAATGTGATTATTCCTTGTAAAGATTTCTTTCTTGAATAAACTTATATTATTATTAATGTTGAATGTGGTGATAAACGAGATCACCAATAAAGTGTTTGATCTTATAACAACCCAAAGACATTACAGTTTTAAAAAATCGAAAGCAACTGCATCCTGGAGGAAGACGATGTCGAAAAATCGTGGAAAAAAGTACAGTTGAATGTTCGGACTGCAGCCAATGAAGCCATCGGGAAGATAAAAGTCACTTAAAGCAAAACATTCAAACTAAACAGTGGTGTACACCCGAAATCAAGGAACTGGAAAAAACAAAACGAAACGCATATCTACGATACAGAAGTAATTGAAAATCAGAAGAACGACAACACTATACTCAAATAAGAAATAGAGTGAACACTGAGATTCGAAACATCAAGCGAGAATGATGAAGAACATTTTCTCCAGTATGGAACATGATTTGTACGCTGCGCAAAAAAAAGTCTGGGGGATGCTAAGGAGGAGAAAGTTAGACGTGAATGAAAATGCTTCAACACAAAAAATCGATGAAAATACCAGAAGAAATTACTTTATAAGCCTATTCAATTCTGATCAGGATACCATTCATGTAGACGACGCAGGAAACCATGACAAAGTGGAAATAACTGCTGAAATGACAGCTGAAGCAGCGAGGAAATTGAAAAATAGGAGAGCTCCTAGATTAGATGTTATTACAAATGAGCTCATAAGGTATAGCGAGGTCTGTTTTAGGGAATAACTCACAAAACTTCATAATAAAATCTTGAGGGCAGGAAAAATACAAAGTTGCTGGAAAAAAAGCATCACCGTCCTGATATTCAAAAAGGGTGAGTTCCAGAGAATTACAGAGGTATCACATTGCTGAGTGCGATCAGAAAACTTTTCACAAAAATATTAGAACCTTTCATCTACAGAGAATGGAATACGGAAAATCCGCCTTTCTCTGTTTTAAAGATCTCACCAAGGTCTTCAACAAAGTGAGACTCAAGGATGTCATAAAAATTCTGAACGATAAACAACTACCAACACCTATAATAGATATTGCGAAACAACTCAACACTGACACCTTCAACCAACATCTAACTGAAGAAATGAAAACTCCTACTGGTATAAGACAGGGAGATTCACTAAGCCTTGTACTCTTCAATATCATAATGGACCAGATAATACACCGCGTTATAAAGATCATTTGCTACGCCGATGATGCGGTGATCGTGGCTGAATGCGAGGATGACCTACAGAGAATGCTATCTTCATTCTTCTAAGAAGCATGCAAATTCAACATGCAAATATCGATTTCAAAAAAACAAAACGATGGTCATAAGTAAAAAACCAAAACGTTGGCAACTTGTCATTGCAGACCTACCTATAGAACAAGTTATGTCGTTCTATAGCTTGGCGTGGAGATATCCTCGAACCAAGATAGAACACACGAGGTTTGCGAACAAGCAGACAAAGCATGCAGGGCCGCCGGAGCACTCCGCAACGTCATATTCAATAACAAAATATATGAGTACACATTCACAATCCGGGGATATACAAAAGCTGCGTTCGACCCATCATGACGTACGAGACGGAAACTCGAGAGGATAAGAAAAGAACAAATTCCATCCTAGGAATGACGTAAATGAAGATATTGAGAACCATATATGGATACACGCTGAGAGATAGGAAGAGGAACACAGCCATCCGAGAGGGAATCCCAGGTACCAGAAGACCAATCAGCAGACCCCCTAAACGCTGAAGAGACTCCTCACACCAAAACTTCATAGTGATACTGCAGTGAATGATAGTTCTAGGTACTGATAGGGGTTTTTATGACGTGGGTTATTTTGAGAATATATAGAAATAATAGATGAGAAAAATAATAGAAGAGAAGAAGAAGGCAAATTATAAATTTTTGAATTCTAAGACTAACTATAAATAGGAATTAATGTAAAAAAATAAAAAGAAAACTCGTAATGTTGAAATTTTAAATTCTACGACCATCTAAGACAGTTGACATGACATGTCATAAACATAATTCGTTTCGACATAAAATGCTAAAGAATTCCACTGAAAACACTTCCAATATTGTTGTTATCTGAAGAAGTTGACGAGTCTACAACCAAAGCGAAAAAAAACCTTCATTTGTAGGTTTTTCTGTGAAAATTGCCTATACGATGTTGTGACCATCATGTTAATTTGTAGCTGCTCCTGATGAAGGAATGAGAAATATCTGAATGCTTGAGACTGTAGAAAAAATAGTAAAAATACTTCTTTATTGACAGCAACTCAAATAACCTAATTCCATATATAAATAAAATCATTATAAAAAGCTGTACCCCATAAGACAACTCTACCCAAACTGGTAATTTTCCTGCAGTCCCCTTTCAAGTACGATACTTTCTCATCACGTAGACAGACATGAGAATCATTCACCACCACGAGGAAACTTTCAAGACTGTGAATAATTTACGCGATTTCTAATTGGATTACGGTAATTCCACCGAAAGGTTCATTGTAAGATATCACACTTCCTCCATCAAGGCTTGAATGGGCTTAGATTACGATTGTCATTTGATTCTTTACGGAACTTCGGACTGAAAAGTTGGGGGCACCCGAATTCACGTAGCAGGAGTGATGCTCCTCGTATATCTGGATGTCTTCCTTTTGGTCCTTTTTCGACCGCGAATTCAACTTCATAAGTTCAGCCGAAGTTTTTAATGGATGTCTGTCTGTCCTTGGAAGTTTCATATGTTTCCGATAATCAGGCTCTAAATCAATCGGAAGAGTTTGTGTGACAGACATATTTCGACTAGACCAATGCTGTGAGAGTAACGAAGTTGTGTGAAATATGGGGTATGTCGATGTACATCATTCTCAGGTTTAGTATATTGGTCCTTCAACTTAGGTTTAAGAAAATTAATTTAAATATAGAGGGTGTTGTCCTTACGAGGAACTTAAAATAATCCTACCACTGCATAGGGTCTATCATCCGCATAACGAAATGACCACTAGGAAAGGTCTTCTATTTTTCCTTATTGATATACAGTATGAGTCATTCATTCTAACCGTAATTTCATTCGACTATTTGCCTGGTAATGCATATTAGAATGCTAACTTTTGCTAAGTTTTTCAGATCAGGTTGTTCAACGATCGTGTTTCTTTTTAGTGGTTAATTTCTATCAAATATGTACTGAGCATAATTATATGCTCAGTACATATATATTTATTTCGAGTTTTGGTTTCAATAGTATGTGCAGGATATATGTTTTTATTTTTTTTCATTGAAATCTCTATTTTAGCCCTGAAGAAGCAAAAATATATTTGCCAAAAGTCGGCCAACACACATGATAAGGAAAACGCTACCTGGTCATTCATTCTGAAAACCACTTTTGATTCAAAATTCGGCTGAGTGACATCTCATAGAATCCGCAGTAGCCGATTTTTAGAAGTAGCCCACACACAGGTGTCCGTGAAGTTAGCACCCACTTTTTCGAAAATGAAAAATTTTTTTCTTGCTTTCGTTAGTAACTCGTTAGTACCTATTTGTAACATCAAAATTTTCGTTTGCACCTCAAAGGAACTGGTGGAAAAACACCACATTCCGCTCGGTGCTAACTTTACGGGCACCCACATTTTCGAAAATTAAAGAATTTTTTGTTGCATTCGTTAGTAACTCGTTAGTAACTATTTGTAACGCAAAAAATTTTGTTTGTAACCTTACATGTCATGAAAAAATGACACCCCCAAAATGCGAAGTTAGCGCCCACTTTTTGAAAATGAGGAAGTTTTTTTTAAATTCGTTAATAACAAGTTAGTAACTATTTGTAACTCAAAAATTTTCGTTTATAACCTAACCTGTAATGGAAAAATTACCCCCCTTAAATGCGAAGTCTTTAAAATGGTAGGAATTTTGCTGCAATCTTTGTCTCTAATTTCCAATTTTGTCGGATAGCATTCTTCAATTTATTTTTGATGTTTTAATGAATGTAATATATAACTTGATTCATATGAATTAAAAACTTGAATCTAATGTTTCTTACCATTATTCAATATTGAAACTGAAATCACATTTGCAAGAAAGTTTTTAAAGTGAAAAATGTGTGCGTTTTCGAAATAGTTGGTGCTAACTCAGCATTTAAAGGTTGCTGTTTTTTCCTTTTTTGTCAGTTAACAAACTCGTAATTTTCTAAACAAACCAATAAAATCGAGTTACTAGCGATTCGAAGAGAACTTATTTTTTCTTTTTGGGAAGAGTAGATACCTATGTGCTAAACGCGCATTTTAGAGATGTGACTATCCTATATAGGTTGTCTTACAGAGAAAAAATGTTGTGTTATAAATGGTTACTAACGAGTTACTAACGAATGCTAAAAAATCTTCTTTATTTTCGTAGAAGTAGGTACTAACTTCGCATTTAACGATTGTAATTTTTTCATTACAGGTTAAGTTACAAACGGAAATTTTTGCGTTACAAATAGCTACTACGAGTTACTAGCGAATGGAAAAAAATCTTCTTCATTTCAGATAAAGTGGGTGCTAATATCGCATTTTGAGGGTGTCATTTTTTCATTATAGGTTAGGTTACAAACGAAAATTTTTGTGTTACAAATAGTTACTGACGAGTACTTACGACTGGAAAAAAATTTTTCTCCATTTTAGAAAAAGTGGGCGCATTGCATTTAGGGGGCAATTTTTCGATTACAGTTTAGGTTACAAACGAAATTTTTTTAGTTACAAAAGTTACTGACGTGTTACTAACGAATGCAAAAAAACCTTCTCTATTTTCGAAACAGTGGGTGCTGATTTCACATTTTGGGGTTGTCATTTTCTCATGACAGGTTAGGTTACAAAAAAATTTTATTGCGTTACAAATAGTACGAATGCAACAAATTTTTTTTTTATTTTGGAAAATGTGGGTGCCCGTGATGTTAGACCCAGCGGAATGCGGTATTTTTTCACCAGTTCCTTTGAAGTACAAACGAAAAGTTTGATGTTACAAATAGTTACTAATGACTTTCTAACGAATGCAAAAAATTTTTTTTTCATTTTCGAAAAAAGGGGTGCTTACTTCGCATTTTAGGGGTGTAATTTTTCCATTTCAGGTAGGTTGCAAACGAAAATTTTTGAGTTAAAATAGTTACTAACGTGTTACTAACGAATGCAAAAAAATCTTCTTCATTTTCGAAAAAGTGGGTGCCCGTGAAGTTAGCACCCAGCGGAATGCGGTGTTTTCCACCAGTTCCTTTGAGGTACAAACGAAAATTTTGATGTTACTAATAGCTACTAACGAGTTACTAACGAATGCCAGAAATATTTTTTTCATTTTCGAAAAAGTGGGTGCTAACTTCACGGACACCACACACAGCTGTCGACTGCCAATTCCATCTGATTATTTCTCATAGGATATTAGGGTTAATTCATGCGAACAACTTCCACCGAATTGCTTTCATCTGAAGACCTGTATGTGTGGCTCTAATTATATCTTCCTCTTGTTCGTACGTACGACCGCACGCAATTGTCTTATCTGCTGACACATTTACTTCCGAATTCCCGGAGCTCAGAATCGGTGATTAGTAATTCTCTCAACCGCCAACGGCCCAAATGTGTCAATTGATCTAATTTTGCATTATCTGCATCAGAGTAACGTCAACTTGAGTTATTCAGTTGAATTCTGGGAGTTGGTTATTCATAGGATGCTCGATGTAAGATCCGCATTTCAAGTTTGAAGCTGGACAGGAAAGACAAGGGGTAGTTGTGAATACTTGATTCTCGAAGAAATTATTTATTGATTTTATCATTACAGAAAATCTACAATGATTTAAATTGAATTGCAAATTGATCGGAACCCAGAATGATTCATAAAGTGTGAAATAAGTGTGCCTACTTTTTCTGATGAATTCCTATAAAATTAAAATATGTGTTTCGAAATTGCTCATAGCTTTCAATGATTTCCACTACCTTTATACGCACAACTAGGAGAGAAGTCCACCATAGTTTTTCCCAAATGACGGTTAATTTCTAATTTTCAGCTGAAATTGGTCTTGAACAACTTTGTTGGACTCATTGATGAATACGAGGTCAACATTGAACCTGTCCGTCCGAATAAATACTTTCAAAACTAATCATTCATGAAGATGAAATTTTATCTATTAAGCTGCTCGATAACAGTAGGTACACAGATTTGTATGAAAAATTTTGAAATTCTGAGAGTAGAAAATTCCGAATGATTTTCGAGAAAAGTTTCATACATCTGATACTTTTGAGAATACACAGCTTCAACTGCCATGAATAAAGGCATCCAGAATTTAATTCTATAGTTTCTTTGTTGTTTTTAGATGAAATACTTCGTTTGATCGAAAACATCGACTCATTCTAATAGTTCTTGATCTATAATGCTCATCTTCATTCTGATAAATCGACCTCAAAATGAAAAAAATAATATTTCTTGAGAGAAAGATGCATTTGATATGGTTTATAGTTCAAATGGAATACATCCAACAAATCCGAAATATCGAATTTTTTCAACCACACTTTTCTCTGCCTCCTTTTTTCCTCTTATTCAGAACCAAAGCAGATCCTATTAAAAACGACAGATCCATCCTCCCTGACTTCACAATTGAAACACACACTTTATTGGACAATATTATTGAATCGTGTGAGGGCTGCCGTTTTTTAACCATATATTGCGTCAATAATATTGAATCAATAATATTGACCGTGTAAGGTGGCCTTATGACTATTTTTGTGAACGGAACGTGTGCGATTTCTTCATGCATGAGAATGTGTTTTATTTTTTTAACCGAAACGGTGCCGCGTACAGCAAAAGTCAAGAGACCGAATTTGCTCCAAATAAAATAAAGATTTGAATAGTACTTTCTTTTGTGGGCAAAACCAGTGGCGTATCATTTTTTTATCTGAAAATATTAAGTCTTGCTACAGTACGGACGCCACTGGTAAGATAGAAAAGAAATGATATTATGCAAAAAGTGCTCGTTGACGCTACAAACCTATGTCTCGAATTTCATAAAGATATTTCTAGCAGTGTGTAAAAGTTATTAATAAAAAAACATCTTTTTTCTATAATTTCAACACCCCGTATCTCGGAGAGGAAGCATTTCTCGACATATATTAATATGACAAACTAGGGCTTACTTTCGATGTAGAATACGTGGTT
>JACDNR010000072.1:0-50551 GCA_013421045.1 Propylea japonica | reverse complement strand
TAATTGCTAATTAGTCTGAAAGCTCCCTGAGGTCTATCAAGTCTGTCAAATTCATTTTACAAGTATTCTTTAAAATCATGAAATGTAAGAAATCGAACGCGGCAACATTGTCAACGCCGCGCCGCTTGAACGAACGGAAGACCTCCGTAAGATGCGCAGGCGCAGGGAACTTGCGCTTTGCACAGGAGAGTTGCCGACAGAGATAAGTAACGACACAGGTGTTCTGTAGTCAACGTACAGATAGATACATATTGTAGATCGCTCGTCATTATAATCAGAATAATAAATGTTCTAAACGTTCAGTTCCACAGTCATTTCATTCCCTGACAAAGGGTGGTCCTTCAGCAGTGAAATCACATCAACATTTTGGTCCAATCGAACCGGATAAGTGCCAGTAATCGATAGTTCAGTGCTCATTTTCTCGTAAAGCAGTGTACAAAAAACGAAAGTCTCGTGTAGTTTGAGAAAGCTCTCTTACAACAGTTACATTACAATCATTGGATTCTTCACGAAGCAACTCGAAATTAACAGTTTCTCATCACGACAAGCAGAAAATCAACAGGAACCGATCAGCGTCATCCAGTCCATGAGGCAGCAGCCATTTTGGATCAAGCAAGCAGAACAGTTACACAGCAACATATTCAATTCTTCGAAAAAGTGAGTCCGTTCCATATTATCCATCCTGTACTTAAAAGGCATTTCTCGATTTGCAGTTTGCATTCAATATATAGTTTGTATTTTCACGTAAAATTTCATCATCATGTCGAACGAAGCAGAAATTGAAATCAAAGATCTCAGGCAAGCACGGGGTAGACTAAGATCACAATTAACAAGATTTCAATCATTTTTGAATACTCCTAACGATCCGATTGAGTTGGAAGTACGTCTAAGCAAAATCGAATTGGCTTTTGATCGTTTCGATGAAATTCAGTCGCGGTTAGAAACTTTGAACGTAGATGAAGAAGAGCAACGCGAAGATCAAGAATCATTATTCTTTCAATTAATATCAAAAGCAAGAGGTATTCTGATGAAAAATGCGGATACTCGAAATTCACAAAGTACATCTTCGACAGCAAAAAGCCCGGACCTTGTCACAAATTTAAAATTGCCAACGATCAATCTTCCAGTGTTCTCAGGAAATTATGATGAATGGATCACATTCCATGATACATTTTCGCAATTAATTCACGTCAATGCCAGTCTGACAGACATACAAAAATTCTTCTACCTTAAGTCATGTTTGAAAAATGATGCATCTCGTTTCTGATAAAAATTACTTTTTAGCATGGGATTCACTCGTCAAACGTTATCATAATAAAAGAATAATCGTTAACACGCATGTGAAGGCATTGTTCGATCTTCCAATAATAACGAAAAATTCAGCCACTTCATTAAGACAACTTACAGATAAGATTAATCAGCATTTAGGTGCATTGAAAAACCTGAAATTACCAACAGATGAATGGGATATTCTTCTTATTCATTTAATAACATCAAAATTAGATAACAGCTTAAACCTCGAATGGGAAAATTCATTGCAAAATGATGAACTTCCTTCATATCTCGAACTAATTAATTTTTTGAACAAAAAATGCTTCACATTGGAAACACTTTCCGACTCGACTAATAAAAGGCCAGGTTATCAAATTCCGAAAAACTCAAATACACAAGGTTATAAAATATCACAATTGAATAATACAGGCTATAAACAAAAGTTTCAAGAGCATTCATTTGCAATCACTGATCACAGCGAACATAAGTGCCCTGTTTGTAAAGAGCGCCATCACATTTATAATTGCGGAGAATTTATGAAAATGTCAATAAGCGAAAGATACAACGAAATCAGGAAACTAAGATTATGCAGCAACTGTCTTCGCCCAGGTCATTTGAAATGGGAATGCAAATCAAGCAAATGTAAACGATGCAATCTAAATCATAACACCTTACTTCACAACGATTCTCAGTCGAACAACACAACTAGATCAAAACATAATGAACCATCTCAACAAACAAGCAATGAACCATCACGCACGATTTCGAGCAAGGCATCTCCCGAGCTATCAACTAATCTAGTAACAAACACGTTAGAATCTCTCGTACAAGCGAAATCAAACATTCACTCACACGAAGCTCCTCAGCAACACATCTCAAACGAATTCACATCCAATTTTCACGTTTCAGAACCGAAAATTCTAAAAACACTCAATTCACGAACTCTCACGAAAACACATTAGTTCTATTATCCACGGCTCAAATAACGATATTAGATAGTTTTGGGAAACCACATGTATGTAAAGCTCTTCTAGACTAGGAAGTCAAAGCAATTTATCACAAAAGAATTATGCGATAAACTGAATTTGACTTGCGAAGAATATCGAATACCAATAGCAGGTATTAATCAAAAGGCAATCACTATCAAAGAAAAAACTCGAACAATAATAAAATCTCGGACCACGTCAGCCAAATATGATCTAACATTTTTGGTGCTACAGTCAATTACTGAAAGAATTCCGTCGGTAGAGTTCAATAAACATGCACTTCACATACCATCAGGTATAAGTTTGGCCGACGACGAATTCAATCAATCACAAAAAATCGATGTGCTTCTCGGTGCAAATGTTTTTTATGATCTTTTGTGTCAAAATCGAATTATATTAGGCAAAAACAAACCTAGCTTGCAAGAAACTACTTTAGGGTGGATTGTCACCGGCTCGCTTAACTTGAACAAGTATGCAGGACAAAAATCAATTTGCAATTTAAATCGAATAATATCAAATGAAATGCTCGACGAATCATTAACAAAATTTTGGAAAGCCGAAGAGATACCGCATAAAACTATTCTAACGAAAGAGGAACAGTATTGCGAAGATTATTTTGAAAACACAACGATTCGTAAGGGAGATGGTAGATTTATAGTCAGACTTCCTTTCTCGAAACACGTTCAAGACCTAGGAGACTCAGGTTCGCTCGCATTAAAACGACTGCAATCCATAGAAAAACGCTTTAAACGTGATGAAAACTTGAAGAAAGAGTATACAGAATTCATGAGACAATATGAAGCAATGGGTCACATGACATTTGTCAAAAACTTCGATAATGAAATTGATCAGCCATCATATATTTTACCTCATCATCCCGTAATTAAGACCAGCAGTACCACTACTCGCTGTCGCGTAGTATTCGATGGTTCTGGAAAGACCAATAAAGGTATATCACTCAATGACTTGTTACTCGTAGGACCCAATATACAAGATAATCTTTTCGAAATAGTTACACGTCTCAGGTTAAGACATTATGTTTTGAGTGCCGATGTAAAAATGATGTTCAGGAAATTTTAGTACACCCGGACGACCGTAAATTTCAACGAATTATTTGGCGATACAATGAATCAGAACCGATCAAATTGTATAATCTCAACACAGTAACTTACGGCACAGCCTCCGCAAGCTACTTGGCTACGAAAGTGTTACAAGAAATTTCATTCAAATTCGAACAAAAATATCCACGTACATGCAAAATAATTCGAAATTCTTTCTATATGGATGATTTGTTAACAAGTGTAGATACAATAGAAGAAGCATTAGAAATTCACAGGGAAATAACAGAGATTTTAGACAGCATTAACTTCAAACTAAGAAAGTGGTGTTCCAATGAAAAGGAAATACTAAATTCGATTTTAGGCGACAAGCAAAACGAAGATCAACTGATACAATCGCATGAAAGTAAAGACTTCAAAACTCTAGGAATTTCTTGGAATCCACAGAATGACATGTTCAGTTATTCAGTTAATATTAATTTTGGGAATCAAACATTGACAAAACGTTCAGTTTTAGCTGCAATATCGACAATTTTTGATCCTTTAGGACTTATCGGTCCAGCAACCATACAAGCCAAGTTGTTCATGCGACAGCTATGGCAGAGAAACGTTACTTGGGACGAACCCATACCAGCAGATATGATCGCGTCATGGACAAATTTCTTGAATCAAATTCATGCGCTGAATAGTATAGCTATAAAGCGACATGTACTTTGTAAAAATCCAATAGCTATTGATTTACACGGATTTAGCGACGCATCAGAAAAGGCATACGGCGCATGCGTATATTTAGTATCAAAAGACAAGCGCGGAGATTTATTCTCAGAACTTTTGTGTGCTAAGTCAAGGGTTGCTCCTCAGGGTAGTCATAGTTTACCAAGATTGGAACTACTGGCAGCCACTTTGCTTTCGGATTTAATGGATCTCATAAGAAAAATACTTGATGTCAAAATATCAAACACATATTACTACTCGGATTCTACGATAGTGCTTGCATGGCTCAAAATAGATCCAGGGAAATTAAAGACATTTGTAGCAAACCGTGTTGCTCACATCACAGAAATTACCAACGTGAACGCATGGCAACATGTAAGATCGCAAGACAACCCAGCAGACGTTATCTCCAGAGGCATAAACCCCGATCAATTGCGCGAATTAAAAATTTGGTGGCACGGCCCTGAATTTCTATCAGACAGTAAGGAAAACTATCCATATGTAGATTATGAATTGGACAGCATAGAAAGCCTTCCAGAAATAAAATTATCCACCATTTCATTAGTCAGTAGAAGTGAAGTAGATGTAGATATTTTTGATAGGTTTTCATCATTACGAAAACTACAAAACGTCGTAGCTTACTGTATTCGATTTAAGGGAAATACTGTTCATAAGCTAGACTTGAAATCGACACTTACAGTTGAAGAACGAAACTACGCCTTAAACTTGTTAATAAGACTCGCACAGAGGGCAGAATTCTCACAAGAATTGCGCAATCTCGAATTGTCTCGACCAGTAAGTGCAAGTAGTAAACTCATCAGTCTCAATCCATCAGAGTAGGGGGCAGATTACGGCATTCTGAGTTAGCAGACAACCAGAAGCACCCAATAATTCTGCCTAAAGGTCACAAACTCACAAAATTGATCGTAGAACAAGAACATTCCAAGCACCTTCACGTAGGTATTCAAGGTCTTCTTTCCTTGATAAGACTGACTTATTGGCCCATTGACGGCAAAAATTTGATAAAACGAGTAGTGAAGTCGTGTATAACCTGTTTCAGGGCAAAGCCCGCGCCAACAAAATTCATCATGGGAGAACTTCCCCGTGCCAGGGTCACACCTAGTAGGCCATTTTCAAAATGTGGAGTAGACTACGCAGGCCCTATCATGGTCAAGGAGGGTACACTACGCCGTACGAAATTAGTAAAAACGTATATAAGTATTTTTGTGTGTTTGTCGACACGCGCTGTTCACATCGAGTTAGTGAAAGATTTGACAACAGAAAGTTTCCTGAACGCATTGAAGAGATTGATCGCTCGAAGAGGCAAACCTTCTCAAATTTTCTCCGACAATGGCTCTAATTTTGTAGGGGCAAACAATCATTTCATTGAGTTACACAATTTATTGAGAAACAGGGATCACAAGGAAAAGGTCGAAAATTTTCTTGCATCAGACGGAATCAAATGGTTTTTCATTCCCTCAAAATCTCCACACATGGGTGGAATATGGGAAGCAGCGGTTAAATCAACCAAATTTCATCTTCGGCGTATTTTAGGAATGGCTTCTGTTTCATATGAAGAAACTAATACAATTCTAATTCAAATCGAGGCCTGCCTTAATTCCCGACCTTTGTCCCCCCTCTCATCAGACCCTAATGATTTCCTTCCCCTCACTCCGGCTCATTTTTTAATTGGCGAGTCACTAGTTGCTGCACCTCAGACGAATGTGCTAGACATAAAAATTAGCAAATTGTATCGATATTTGAGAATGCAACAATGGTACAACAGTTCTGGTCCCGATGGTCAGCTGATTACCTTACACAACTGCAGCAGAGGTCTAAATGGCAAACTACATCAACACCTCCCAAGGTAGATGATTTGGTCATCTTGAAAGATGAAAACCTACCACCATTTCGATGGCCCATGGCACGCATAGTCCAGCTACATCCAGGGTCGGATCAAGTGATTCGTGTAGTTTCTGTGAAAGTGTCAAACGGGAATATTTTCAGACGCTCAATAAGCAGATTATGTGTTTTACCACTAGAGAATGACTCTAACATCGAAAACCTTGATTGATAAATGTTTTTTTTTTCTCAAATTTGTAAAAATTTCATTTCATATATTTTATCACTATAGTTTTTATGTTGAAAGCCATCCTTTCAAGGTGGGCGGCATATGTCAAATTCATTTTACAAGTATTCTTTAAAATCATGAAATGTAAGAAATCGAACGCGGCAACATTGTCAACGCCGCGCCGCTTGAACGAACGGAAGACCTCCGTAAGATGCGCAGGCGCAGGGAACTTGCGCTTTGCACAGGAGAGTTGCCGACAGAGATCAGTAACGACACAGGTGTTCTGTAGCAACGTACAGATAGATACATATTGTAGATCGCTCGTCATTATAATCAGAATAAATGTTCTAAACGTTCAGTTCCACAGTCATTTCATTCCCTGACAAAGGGTGGTCCTTCAGCAGTGAAATCACATCAACAAAGTCTCCACTAAAAAAATAGGTAAGGTGAAGTAACTGACATTCTATCCAGCAGCTTTCAAATCAGAGAATTCCTCTATTCATATGACTCCAATAATTTCCAACCCAGGTTCAGGGTAACGCATAATTTACTCTTTTTGAGAATAAGCCAAAAATACAACAGTTGTGGCCTCCGCCTTCTGACGAGTGCATCTTCGTAACCTTTTTGTTTTGCGCAACAAGACAATATTCAAAACTGATGCACCAGATCGCACAGAAGAAGAAAATTCATAATCCCAAACAACACAAAAGACCTCCACAAGAACTCACGTTTTGCCGTTTCATCATCTCCGAACAAATTGCTAATTATTCTAGAAACTCCTCCGAGTCTCCACTAAAAACACAAGTAATGTAGGTGACCGCTATTCCAATCAGCAGCTTTTACGTCAGAGAATTCCCCTTTTGATAGACACCAATAATTTACCAGCCAGGTTCAGAGTAACCTCAACTTTTCAAGCACCAAAAATAAAACTAATGTTACCTATATCATCTCCGTGATCTCTTGGACAACAAGACAACACTCAAAATTGAAGCACCGTATCGTACAGAAGAGAAAATTTCAACACGAAAGACCTCCACAAGAACTCACATTCACGTTTTACCGTTCCATCCTCTCCGAACAAATTGCTAATTAGTCTAGAAGCTCCTCCGGCTCTGCTCAAGTCTCCACTAAAAAACACAAGTCAAGTAAGTGTAACGTTTGATTTCTTCATATAGACTCGAGTATATTGATGATTGCTCTATCTCTCACTACATCATCTGATTTCATCATTCTTGTTCCGAAGAAGCTGTAATAAATTTCCCAAGCGCCAAAAATACAACTAATGTGCCCTTTATCATCCCATCAGTGCATCTCCGGGATCTCTTCTCTTGGACAACAAGACAACATTCAAAATTGAAGCACCGTATCGTACAGAAGAGAAAATTTCAACACAAAAGACCTCCACAAGAACTCACATTCACGTTTTACCGTTCCATCCTCTCCGAACAAATGGCTAATTAGTCTAGAAGCTCCTTCGATTATGCTCGAGTCTCCACTAAAAACACAAGTAAAGTAAGTGTAACGTCTGATTTCTTCATATAGACTCGAGTATATTGATTATTGCTCTATCTCTCACTAAATCATCTGATGTCATCATTCTTGTTCCAAAGAAGCTTTAATAAATTTCCCAAGCGCCAAAAATACAACTTATATGACCTTCATCATCCCATCAGTGCATTTCCGCGATCTCTTCTCTTCGACAACAAGACAACATTCAAAATTGAAGCACCGTATCGTACAGAAGAGAAAATTCCAACACAAAAGACCTCCACAAGAACTCACATTCACGTTTTACCGTTCCATCCTCTCCGAACAAATTGCTAATTAGTCTAGAAGCTCCTCCGGTTCTGCTCAAGTCTCCACTAAAAAACACAAGTAAAGTAAGTGACTGCCATTCCATCCTGTATTCGTCAAATTGAAGTATCCCGCCATGAATGGCGAGATTAGCTGAAAGAGCAATCCCGAATCCGGCATGTCTATGCCCAAAGATCCACTATTCATTTCCGGTGAGGCGTGTGTTGTTCAGATGTTTCCCGGAATATCCTAATTGGCATATCCGGATGGGTTTTCCTGGAATGGAATGCCTATTTAAAAGATGGAAATAATGAGGTGAGCAGGAGTGACTTGTATGCTGAAGGGACTATCTGAGTGGATGAATTAAAGGGAACGAACGTATGTCTCTGTGAGATTACGTTCCTTCAATTGTTAAGTGTCTTTTGGTATCTGAAGAATAAACTGAAGCTGGGGATAGGATATTTTGAACTAATTTGTTGATTAGAAAAGGGTTTGTTCTAGCGAAAAGAGTCTAGTCTGAAAGGTGCAGACTATAGTTCTTGGCTGTGGAATGAGTTACTCTGAAATTAAGGGCTGGTTTTCAGTATGTAAAATATTGGTGAGTACACACCATACCTCTAACATGTAACTGAATGAATCTACCGAAAATTTGGAGGGTGAAAATTAATACAAGGCAAATTGCTTCAATTACGATTTCGGTTTCAGAGGAAATTGTTGAGAATTGATAAGCATTATGGCCAGATAGGTCCAATAGGCTCTGTTCTGCATCGACTTCTTCCAGTCTTAATTTGTACATACTACAGGGTAATTCACGGTTATAGACTGCTAGACATTTCTGGAAAACTAATCATGATTCAGTGCTGAATAGTTGTTTTTGTAGATTTTCGAAAATGAACTTCATCCATGAAATATTTTCGTGAGTAATATCATAAGGGCATCTAATTTTTCCGAAAAGAATCGAAAAAACAAGTTGCTAAGTAATATTTTGACAAGAAGCATGAGTGCTGGTGGCAACAAAAATCCGAGTCGAAGACGAGGATTTTTGCACCTGCACGAATGCTTTTTGTCAAAAAATATTACTTTGCAATGTGTTTTTTCGATTTTTTTCATCAGGAAAAATTAGATGCCCGAATGGTATTTGACAAGACTATTTCATGAGAGACAAATTATTCTGCATGCATTAAGTTTAGATATTGATATGACAATAACTGTCAAGTTTTGCCCCGGGGTAAACGCGAACTGCGTCCTGCCAAACAGTTTTTCCACCTAGAAACCATTTGTAATTCAAAATTGCGCGTTCCTGATTGGTGCAAATTACGACGAGGGAAATAGTCAATACAATTGCATTTTCAGATAACTAGTTAGAAGGCAATTCTTATAAAATACCGTAATTCCAGTAAAAACCCCGCTGTTTATGAGTTATTGACATTCTTATGAAAAAGTGGCGAGAACAGAAGCTCGAAGTTTTTCCAATATTTTTGCGTAAGATTTTTTTTCGGAAATATGTTTTTCACTTTTAATATTGCGGTTATGTACTGTAATAACACTTTGGCCGTTTGGATCTAGAATATACATATAGGAATTTCATGAGAAAATCATCAAATTGGGCACAATTATTTCACCTAGGTACATTCAAAATTTTCAAATCGTAACCTAAATTTCCATATTCTCATTCAATTCAACTTACAAAAACAGGGGAAGATACATAGGTAAACCTTATACCTGAAATGAGAACAATCAGAATTTTCAAGAAAAAACTTGAAACAAGCGAAAAAAATTAGGTATTCTTAAACAGAGAAAAAATCAAAATCGGTGTTTCGATAACAAAATTCGACATTTCATAATTGTTTTGTTTTCTAGGAGGCACATACTAACTCACTCAATTTGAGCGTACTGTTTTATCCTATGTTCAGCTCCTCCTTGATAACTTTTCCTATACGTAGAACGAATGGAATAATTAAAAACAAAAGTTGCACTTTGCGAAAATCATAAATTTCCATGAAGTTGATGATTTTTTCATAAACATCCAGTATATCTTAGGTTATAATTGAAATTGAAGAAAATATTTTCAAGAAAAATCTCCTCTGCGATGATCTTGAAACTGTTACCCCTTTTTCGTCATTTTTTTAATTAGAATCAAATAACTGGTGAGTTTTACCCAAGATATGGATATTGTAATAATTGCTAGAAAATATTAAAGCTCAAAATTATGATTAGTTAGAGTAACCTTATTATTTAAAATCATGTAGATTTTTCAGGGAGAGGGGCAAAATGAGCGGATTTGCGAGTGCGTAAAAAGGATGCATCGAATAAAATTCGCTATTTCAACTGGAAAAAGATTCGCAATTTCATCCATGAGTTTTAATAACTCTTATAATTCGATTTGCTTCAAGGTATATGATGGAATCTCCTCCGTATACATGAGTCCGTTTGCGGAAGAACTGGTGAATCCTTGTGCAGAAAAGAATATATTCCTCCTTCGTAAGAAAATTGGAGAGAATGTGAAGATTTTCATCTTTCCTGATAAAGATCATTCACATCAATGGCTATGATGGACAAGTATTTCGAAAACAATGATTTATTGGGTCAATTATTCTTATAAAAGGCATCAAAAAATCATTCAGAAGCGTCAATATTACCAGTTTAAATCATTCAAATTTGATTTTATGTTGTCTTTCATAATAACTGATTCCTCTGTTACATAAGGTGGATTAATATTAAAAATTTAGGAAAAGCCCCGAGCAGGTGCTTTTGATCGCTCGTTCATTGGTGGAGCAATAATGCATTTATGTCGAAATTTTGTATCGGAATTGAGTTTCATTTTGAATTTCAGCACGATCGGGATTATATTCTGGAAATTCAGAAAATGGAATATGTAAAAAATTAATATTTGAATAATTGAAATTAATGGTTCTGATTATGCGATCCTCTTGAAATTCTGCAAGTACATTCAGTATATCAATCTCCATTCAACAAATATATTTCACTTCAATCAGATATCTTCTTACAGAAGAAATATAAAGAATCTTCTTTTCAAAACTTCAACTGAATTTCCTATGGTTCTGTTTACACTAGTTCTATGATTCTGATGATGCCATCCTCTTGAAATTTTGGATGACTTCATTATATCAGTCTTCATATTCAGATATTTTATGGAACACCCTGTACGAACATAACAGAGGCATTTGGGAACCAAACTCACCCTGAAAATCTCAAGTCTCGAGGGCGATCCCTTCGAAAGTTATCGTGTTTAAGGAAGGAAGGTCCCACGGAAAGAGTTGAATGTTACCACGGATTCGTCATCAGAGAGTCGAAACCTATTTTTGAGACTATTTTCGGTTCAAAATTCGAAAATAGTAGAGATTTGAGTATATGTAATAGCACTCGTTCAAGAAAAACGAGCGCTTCAAAACATTTTCCCCATATAAGTTTACTGATTGGATATGTGGATTTATTTGAAGAATCAACTAAATATTCATATCGACCGGCTTCTTTTCCATCAATTGGATATAACTATTGAAATGTGTTAAGGTGAAACACTGTTTATATTTTCATTTCTGAAATAAATAAATGCGTATTGAAGCGCAAAATGAGATCATTAGTAACCAAACAACAATCTATACTAGCATAACATATTCCACATATAGGTTTAATTAGTCCAATTTCTACCTCGGAATAAACGCTCACCAAACGAGACCACAGACTCCAGTCACTGGATGTTTATAATGAAATCCTATTCGACCTGTATTCGACGTTTGTCAAAGATAACAATATTGAATATGTCGAATTACTTTCTGAATTCATTTTATTGTGACAAAATAACACTTTATACAACTTTAGAAAACTATCTATTAAGATACGTGGCCGACGAATCCGTGGATCAAGCACGATCGGTCTCTCAAATTAGACTGACTACTTTCTCATTTCTTTTCCACAATTTCCAATTGCTTTTCTGCTTTTCAGCATTTATTTACCAACGCACGAGTCTACGCATTTTGCCTCGTCAACTGAGAATTTCCATAACTTCTAAATTATCTCAATCTAGCACTACGTGCCTAATCCACGGCTACGTCAGGCAACAAACAAAACGTTGCCTGGCCCTAAATATTAATCTTAAATCTGATAAACACTAATTCTCCGACACGGCCAATCCTGACCTAACAGTCGTCCTCGGCTGTTTCTAAAAAAATAAAAAAACAAAATCTTACACAACAGCAGTGTTCCATATCACTCAAAATTAGTCAAAATCTTTGCACCTCACTCTATCATCACTAACTACATATTAATTGTGATCAGTTTCACACTAACAATTACAGCTCAACATGCCAACTCAGTTATGTTCCTACAACTAACATCTCGATGTTCTCACCAGCAACATCACTAACGTCTTTCTCAACGTTTTCCCGATCTAGATCCCTAACGTCTTTTTCAACGTTTTCCCTATCTAGATCTCTAACGTCTTTTTCAACGTCTTCCCCAGCTAGACCTCTAACGTCTCTTTCAACGTTTTCCTCACGAGATCTTTAACGTCTTTTTCAACGTTTTCCTCAACCGGATCTCTAACGTCTCTTTCAACGTTTTCCTCAACGAGATCTCTAACGTCTTTTTCAACGTTTTCCTCAACCGGATCTCTAACGTCTCTTTCAACGTTTTCCTCAACGAGATCTCTAACGTCTTTTTCAACGTTTTCCTCATGACACTCATCCAACTCAACAGGAACATAACTTTTAGGCATTTTCCTCAAATCCTCATGAGCATACTTATACGTTCTCTTATTAGTTAATGACTTCAACAAATATCTATCTCCCTCTAAAACTTCTATAATTATAAATGGTCCCTTGTATTTTGGATCTAGTTTTGTTTGATGCCTTTCCTCATTTCTTAATAAAACATGTTCACCTACTTTAAAATTAACAACTTTGGCCTTATTACTATCAAATCTAGATTTTTCGTAAAAGGCGGCTTTTTCTATATTTTCCAATGCTAAATTTCTCAGAGTATGAACATCGATTGAATCATTTTCATCACCTAATGTCATTAATCCGAACGGTCTTGCTATTTTACTGATTAACATTTCTAAAGGACTAGCTTTAATCGTTCTATTGACCGTACAATTTAAGGCTAATTGAATTTCTCCTAACGCATCTTGCCAAGAACTATGGCTGGTTTCAACAGCTGTAAGCATACTCTTGAGAGTACTCATAACACGCTCAACTTGTCCATTTGCCCGACTTGCACCTGTCGCAATCAAATGTAAGTTTATGTTTTGGGACAAGCAGAATTCTTTAAATTCCTTACTAGCGAAACATCTTCCTTGATCAGCAATTACCCGTGATGGTACCCCGAACAAAGATATTGAACTCTTCAAAGCTTTTATTGTACTACTCGAGTCTATTTTCAAAGTGTGATGTAGCAGAACATACTTAGTGAAATTATCAATAGTAACTATAACATATTCTTTCAAATCATTTTTTCCGCTAAGTTTCCCGGTAATGTCCATATGTAATGTATGCCACGGAATGGTGGTTCTAGGAATTGAATGAAGTTCAGCTTGAATCTTTCCAGATCTAGCTTTGGAAATGCCACAGGTTATACAGTTTTCTACGAATTTTCGGACATACTTGGTCATATGTTCAAACCAATAATGTTCATATACCTTATCTAAAGTTTTCTCCCATCCCAAATGCATTATCGTTTCATGAACGTGATTTATAACTGACCATCTGAATGCTCTGGGAACAATAGGAAGACATCTTGTTCTTCCATATCTCTGAATATTTCTATGAAGTATTCCCTTGCGCAGTTCATACGTTTTAGAAAGTTCATCTGGAAATTCATTGTTTTTGACTTTTTTTATAATTGATGTTATATCATCATCACGCTGTTGTTCTGCGATAAGCCAATCATTTGTAATTTCAGCTAAGTTAACATGCTTTTCAGGAATTTTCTTGATATCCTTGTTCTCGTGTGTATCAGGTAAAAGATTTCTAGAGAAAAAGTCAGCGTGAGCCATACGTTTTCCTTCATGATATTCGATATCAAATGTAAACGATTGCAAAAAAGCCCACCACCTATGAGCTCTAGGAGTCAAATCCTTTTTATTACGAGATGATTTTAAAGAATTACAATCTGTAAATACAGTAAAGTGTCGACCATATAAATAATGACGAAAATGTTTTATTGCATTGACAACGGCCAGGGTTTCTAACTCATAAGAATGATATCTAGATTCAGCTGATGAAGTTCTTTTACTAAAGAATTCAATGATCCTAGGTTTGTTTTCAACTTTTTGTTGCAATATCGCACCATAACCTTCACTACTAGCGTCAGTGTATAATTCTATGGGATACTGTGGATCGAAAATCTTCAGCACGGGTTCACTGGTTAAGATAGTTATTATTTTTTTTCTTATCACTTCATGTTCAGGTTTCCATTTAAAATCTCTCTTTTTAGACGTTAATTGGTAAAGAGGACCAGCAAATTGCGAAAATTTGGGTATGAACTGACGGAAATAGGATGCTAAACCTAACAATTGTCGCACCTGTGTTACCGTTTGAGGTGGTGGTAATGATACTAATGATTCAATCTTACGTGAATTGGGTCGTATTTCACCATTCTCAACTTCAAAACCAAGATATTCAATTTTTGTTACGAGAAATGAACATTTTTTTATATTGAATGAGAACCCTGCAGTTGTCAATATTTTCAATACTTTTTCCAATCTTTCCAAAGCTTCATCTATGGTTTGAGCAATGATCAAGACGTCATCCACATAAACAACAACATAAGTATAAGCCAGCTCGCCTAGAGCTTTCATTATAGCACGCTGAAAAACTGCCGTAGCATTTTTTAGTCCAAAAGGCATAGTTAACCACTCATAATGGCCTTCTGGAGTTACAAACGCCGTTCGTTCGATAGAATTTTCAGAAACTGGTATTTGATGAAAACCACTAGCCATGTCCAAACAAGAAAAATATTTTGATTCGCGTAATCTTGCAATTTGATCGGATATTAATGGTAGTGGATATTTATCTGAAACTGTATTCGAATTCAGTTCTCTGTAATCGACACACAATCTATCTGAACCATTTTTCTTCTTAACCAAAATTATTGGACTAGAAAAGGGAGAACAACTTGGGCGAATTATTTTTGCCTGTAGCATTTCTTGTATTTTGAGTCTCACAATTTCCTTTTCAACATCTGCTAATCTATATGGTGATCTTTGTACTGTTTTGTTTTCATCAATTAATCTGATTTCTAATTCTCCAGTTGTAACACGAGTTTTAGGATTATTTTCGATAAAGTGTTCTGAAAATTTCGACAAAATCGCAACAATGTTACTTTTATGGTCATCATCTATATTGGTGGTGATGCCATTCAAATCAAGCGGTGCATTCCAATTATTATTACACATATTTATAGTCTTTTCTTTTCTCAACAAAAAGAAATTTTTACCCACTAATCTAACTTCAAAGCCCTGTTCAAGTATTTCACAACCTATCAAAAAATCATATTTCAAACAGTCATCGGGAATTACATGAAATAAGATTTCTAATCGATGTTCATTAATTTCAATTTCAGACAAAATCTGTAATGTGCTTACTACAATTATATCTCCTAAACCTTTTAAACTAACAACATTATGAAGTCTTTTTCCAGAAAATTTTGCAGCTACACTGTCTTTAATTAATGAGCATTCTGCCCCTGAATCAAAATGAAACTCATGTGACTCACCACACTGCATCAGAATGCCTTTGGGAATAACAGCAACATTGTTGATGTGTTTTCTTTCACCAAAATTCTTGTCTTTCGATTCCTGGCTTCTTGGACAGGAGACCGCAATGTGACCAGGTTCATTGCACTTAAAACAAATTATTTGTTTCTTGAATTGAGGCTTTGAATCTGATGATCTTGTAGGTTTAGTTGTTTCCCTTCTTTTTCTCGTTAAACAATCAGCAACTTTATGACCAGGTATACCACAGTAATGGCATTTTATATTGGATAATGCAGGCTTGAACCTCTTTCTGTCTGTTGGTACATCTTCTTGAAGCATTAATTTCCTTTTGTTAAATGTAAATGCTTGCAATTCTTGCTGAAGTTGTGTTCTCGTGTTAATGTTAGTTGTGAACAATAATCGATTCAAACGTTCATCAAACTGAGCAATATGAGCCATTACCGTGCTGACTGCAATTGCTTCTATAGTCATTGTTTTCCATCGAGATAAAATCGAAGTCAGCATACGATTTCCATAAAGTGAAAGGCATTCTCCTACATTGGGACGGCTATTAGATAAATTAATTAATGTCGCAGCTGCAGTTTCGGGCTTGCCATATCTTTGAATAAACAATGTCTTAAACTGACTCCACGTAATTCCAGCATAGCAAGTTTGCGAAAGCCACTGAGAAGCGCTTCCTTCAAGACATTTGCTCAATGTAATAATAAGGGCTCTACCTGATACTGATTTTTCGTTCATGCATAAATCGACCGTCGTGCACCAAGCAACAGGATCCACTGCCGATGATTCAGGATTGAATTTGGGTAACGACAAATCATTATCACTTGATGTCGAAGCACTTTTCACTGTATTCAACATGTTCATGAAAGTACGGTTTTGAATCTCTAATATTGCTCGCCACTGTTCTTGCGTTAGCGGTGTTTGCGAGTCAGATCCCACTTCTGATGTCGAATTACTTTCTGAATTCATTTTATTGTGACAAAATAACACTTTATACAACTTTAGAAAACTATCTATTAAGATACGTGGCCGACGAATCCGTGGATCAAGCACGATCGGTCTCTCAAATTAGACTGACTACTTTCTCATTTCTTTTCCACAATTTCCAATTGCTTTTCTGCTTTTCAGC
Source organism: Propylea japonica (assembly GCA_013421045.1). Classification (NCBI taxonomy): domain Eukaryota; kingdom Metazoa; phylum Arthropoda; class Insecta; order Coleoptera; family Coccinellidae; genus Propylea; species Propylea japonica. Next base: position 33,792 of record JACDNR010000072.1, on the reverse strand, counting down.
ATTTATTTACCAACGCACGAGTCTACGCATTTTTGCCTCGTCAACTGAGAATTTCCATAACTTCTAAATTATCTCAATCTAGCACTACGTGCCTAATCCACGGCTACGTCAGGCAACAAACAAAACGTTGCCTGGCCCTAAATATTAATCTTAAATCTGATAAACACTAATTCTCCGACAAATATTATCCAGGACCTCCCAGAAACCATGCCGCCTGTCTGCGGTCTGAACCTTCCGTGACAGTGCTGCCAACAGTCCCCAGATTTCATTACAGATAACCCACGAGATAAGCTCACAAAGGCAATACCGATCCAATATATAAACAGTGAAACAGGGAAATTGGCATTCGGATAGAATATGGTCATATTCTGTTCTGAAATATCGCAAATCCGATGATGTGGGGGCGTTATCTGCGATCTTTCTAAATTGATTTCACGTGTTTGTGCCTATAGAATCAATTGTGGGCTTTCGGCTTCGTACGCAACTGTTGTAGTCAGCTGGTGAATCCGGTGCTGATTTCGATTTCGATAAAAAATTGGGTTATATGGTAGAAGAATGGGAAGGTTTTCGGATTTTGTTGTTATTCAAATATCCGAATCGATTATGCATATTGCTGCGTGATTCGATATAACGTAAAATTCGAGAATATCTTGAAGTTCTGGAATATTCATGAAATCAGTGGCGCAGCCAGGATATTGTTATGGGGGGCTGAACTCAACAATTCTTGATGATACAACAAATACGAAAGCAAACAAATAAAGAAGGAAGGAATAACGAGGAAATTAATCTTAGGGGGCGGGCTACGGCCCCAACGCCCCCACCCTAGCTGCGCCAGTGCTAGAAATCATATTCTTTCATGATGATGAAATTAATATTGTGTTATTCCCAATATTAATAAGCGTGCTTTAACTGTTGGTTGCGAAAAACATTTGTACATCTAATTGGGTTACCGGAACTCGTGGAATGTTGTCACGAAAGTAATCAAACTGCCACAATTACATATATATTTTAGGGCATCTGACAAATACTGCCCAGAAAGGACCCCGCACATTTTGTATGAGAATTGGCTCCCGGTGGATTTGGCTGAAAATTTGATATGATGTTCTACTAATCCTTCTGATCAAATGTCTCTACAGTCACAAAGCTGAAAAATGCATTTTTCAGCTTCGTGACTGTGGAAATATTTGATCAGAAGGATTAGTAGAACATCATATAAAATTTTCAGCCAAATCCACCGGGAGCCTATTCCCATAATACGTAAGCCATAATGGATACAAAAAATCACTAAAAACTCCTAGAAGTATGCATCTTTCAGCTTCGTGACTGTTTAGACATTTGATCAGAAGGATTAGTAGAACATCATATAAAATTTTCAGCCAAATCCACCGAGAGCCTATTCCCATAATACGTAAGCCATAATGGATACAAAAAATCACTAAAAACTCCTAGAAGTATGCATTTTTCAGCTTCGTGACTGTTTAGACATTTAATCAGAAGGATTAGTAGAACATCATATCAATTTTCAGCCAAATCCACCGGGAGCCAATTCCCATACAAAATGTGCGGGGTCCTTTCACTTAATGTACAAATTTCTAATAGGAAGAATATTTCATATTTTTGAATACACTAGAGAAGTGAATTTTTTCAAACCTGATATTATGGTCGTTTTTTTGTTTACACTTGGAATTTTTCTTATGAGTTCTGTCGGATGACAGTTCCTGCAGTAAAGATTTTTTCGGTAAATTTTTTTTTGATATCATATGTTCTGAAGATCTTCAGAAGATATATACTAGTTCTAAGGAGTTTTGGATATTTCAATTACATATTTTATTCTCTGGAATTAACTAGCCTCGTCCAGAGAGGGAATACTCTGCAATTAATTGAACATGAATAGTCTTTTGAGATATGGCTTCATAATTTTTCTCATATATCGAACAATACCAACATAATATTATAACATGCGTATTTCACAGTATGAGCAGAGAAAAATATAAACGAGATACAGAGATAAAATCCTCAGTTTCCAATATAAGAGTAGTAATTGCATGGGTGTATTTGTCTGAAGAAGAAAGCTCAAAACTTATATCGGCTGGCCACTTTTCCATCAAAACTTTTTTTTTCCTACAGCTCCTTTGGCTGAATATCCTGAAAATACATCGGAGAAAGCAAAACAAAGACAAAAAGATCAAGAGAAAACCACCATTTCGAAATCCCTTTAATAATTCAATAAAGGTGCTCTTCAACCGGCAGCCTTCATCAAACCGAGTCTGGCTCTCCAAGTGATATTTTTTAAGGACCTCAGATATGCAAAGATTGAAATACCCATAGATTTAAGCATTTCACACTAATATATGGTATTAGTCAATGTGTGAACTTTCAGCACTTTATGTGACTCCGTTTTGCGAATATGTGGCAAAAAGTGTGAACAAAACGTCATCTTCAAAGGGCACTAGCTCCTTAACGAAGCAATTTTGCATTATATGATTTGGGTCGAAGCTGTCTAAAATACGATCTATAATGTCCACTAGAAGTTTGTGGGTCTAATTACGGGAGACCCTGTATATACCAAAGGAATATTTCGGGAAAATTGTTTTATCTGATAAATTTAATTCAGAAAATGTCATTAAAAAGTTTCACCACATCTAGACTATATAGAAAAACGGAAGAATGATCGCTGTGCACATTCTTAGTGTGAACACTCAATCGAACAAACGCTCGGAAGCTCTCAATTCCATAATATTCCCGATTTTCCCACTATCGATTCATTGGATTGGAGGTACCTCGAAAGTCGCCCAAAAACATCAATTGATTCCCAGAGAGTTCCCAGCTCGAAAAGGGGTTGGTTGATAACATCGTGCATGCATTTACCGATAGGTTAGCCACGCTCGGTTGGCCACCCGGAGCTGCTCGCGACGTGTGTCAAGTGCAGAAAGCAGTCAACGAGCGCGCACCGGCTCCGGCGTTAATTGGACCCGATTCATAATTAATATGAAAATTCTGAACGCTGTGTCCCCCAGATTTTTTTTATTTCGTCATCGCGGACGGTATTGTTCCATTGCATCGGGAATCATACTCAATTATCGCCCTTCGAATCGTTTTACAGAGGAGGAGTTGGAATTTTTCTCTATTTCTCCTTGATGTTAATTGTTCCATGTTAAACGGTACGGTTTGGCATATTTCAACAAATAAATTCTGCATAGATGCAGCGAAAATTATCTTCAAGAACAGAATAAACTTTTCAAACGCTGTGTTTGTTTAAGAGCTTGTGAATATAATTATTTGGAGGATCATCGGAGAATCAGCCAGAAAAACAATTCAGGGATATGAATGAAATGGCATATGTTTCAAATACATTCTGTAAATTGTTGAGGGGCCGATAACAGTCCACAGTGACCTCGAGGTGTATTCTTTTCCATATCAATGCTGTTCTAGCAACTGAACTGCTAGCCTCAAATCCCAGAGCTTGAATGAACTCCAGTATCTGAGAGGGCTAAATGCAGACTAGATCCGCGTTTCTCTTATAATTTTCCTGTGCGAGACATTTTTTTCGCAGGCTCGCAATTACGAGGCATTCTATAACTAAGTGAATTGAAGTTTCTTCTTCGTCCACACAGAATCTACACACTACAGTTTCTGTTGAGCCAATTCTCATCATATGCTAAGTCGACAATGTCTATACCGCCTTCGCAAGCTGTTCAACCCCATGCAACTCTCGATGCCCCACAGTGATCTTAGAGTCGTCAGCCCACTGTAGGTGTTCATCATAAACTGGACAAACATATATTTTCGTGTAGAGGACATCGGTAGAATCATGTTTGCCTTATACAATATATCTCATTTTCGAAGCATAAGCGAGATACAGGGTGTCAAACGTCATTTTGAGCAAAATTCTTATGAGTGTGGTTAGTTATGTATAACACTTGAAGTAACGGTTTTTGGTTAAATCTCAGTATTTTTGGAAAAGTTGACGAACTCCGAAAAAAAATTTACAAAATGGCGGAAGACCTGCAATGATCCAAATTTTTTTTGCGGTTGTCAAATTGACTTTTATTTTCTGAATGAACACAATTTTCTAGGAATTTCTGTGAAAAAAAATTTTCAAAAATCGAACACAATTTTTTTACATGTCTACAGCGATGAAAAAATTTCATTCGAAATGGATGAAATTTTGTACAATTGTACTTCTGGAATTATCAATCATGAATATGAAAACAGAATTGTAAAATATCGAACGGTTTCGTTACTACAGTCATTCAACGGTAGTTCGTAGTTCATAGAGTTTCAACTCTATATATTGTAATATATTGTGCATCATACAAAAGCCTACCTGAGTTGGGTCTGTATCTGTTTTTGGTAATATGGTTAGTCAGTGCAATGAGTCTGGGATATCAATGCACTGTGCCTCGTGATCTGAAAATTCTACTGTAAAAATTCTGGGGAAAAAACTGCTCAGTTCTGAACACCTCACAAAAAGGTTATCGATACAGTTATTGTTTTTTGTTGGCTCATATATTGTTTGCTTCAATCCGTAAGACTGAAAAAATTCCAACATTACTTCTCCTTTCCTGTCCAGTATATTATTGCTATACATATTATTAAAACACACATTTAAATCACCTGCATTAGCAAAATCATCATTAATATTAACTGAAGTTAAAACATTTTCTATTATATTCAAAAAATTATAAAAATTACCAACAGGTGAACGATAAACTTATACCAGGGTTGATCCCCGCCTCCTTATAGCAGCCAATTTAGATTCAACCTCCACCCATAACTCCACTTTTTTTCCTAGGACTTCGTAGTCATGGTTCCTACTTAAAATCATCGTACCTCCACGGTTATTTGTTGTTCTTGAGAAATTGGAAGCTACGTGCCAACCACTTGAGCAGTATGTGTCTGCAACCCCCAACGGTAGTCAGTTCTCTGTCATTTTAGTCAATTGCCAAACCTGGAATGAATAGACATATCATGACAGTTTGGAATTCTCAACTATTTATAGAAACAACCACTCTTAGCAATCAGTTGCTACGGAGAGTCAGAAAAAACCTCCAATATAGAAAAAATGGATAAGGGTATCCGTTTTATCATTTGACAAATCTACATATTTCGCACTATACAAAACTCCATTAACCAAAAGTCACCAGTCAAACAAACACAGACGAAATTCTGTTCACGCATCGGCCGCAAAATCTAATTCCTACCCGAAGGTCACTTCGTCCGTGTATGGCCGAAATTCGTTTTTTTTTCGATTTCACGCCGAAATGGCCTTTCACGGCCTGCTAATCTGTCACGTCAGTTAATGATTTTATTTTTGACTCCATCCCTCCGGTTCCCGATCTGCCGCGTTTGTTTTCAGGTCGAGCCGTGCGTCAGTTGTCAAAATTAGCGGAAGTGGAAAAGCAGAAACGGGAATTGTGGGAAATATAGTCCCATGAGAGCGATATCGAGGGTCGAATGGAAAATTATACAGAACTTGTATGGTAATATGAGAGTTCGGAGTATGTTTTTGGAAAGGGAATTTTCATCAATCGATATACATTTTTTCAGACTATGTACCTGGAAAGGGCCAGAAAAAGAAATGAAATCTTTCTTTTTCAAATGAAAATGAGTTGGTTAGGAAAAACTATTCTGCTGTTAATTTTCCTCTTCATTTTGCGGCCACATGCAAGATGCTCATTATGAGCCTCATGCTAAATTTTTTGGCCATAGTGTTAACAGAACCATAGTAAATTCAATTGGAATATTGGAAAGGAGAATCTTCATATTTCCATAACAAGAAGATTTGAGTTAAATATATTTGTGAATGAAGATTGATATATTGAATGTTCATGCAGAATTTCAAAAAGATCGCATCATCAGAACCATACAATTTAGTTTTCTCTAATTATTGAGTTTCACATACCTATTTCATTTTGCTAATAATAAATGTTTTGAGGGTACCTGGAATGAGTCAGGATAATATTTCCTTTTCAAATAAAAATGAGTTGGTCACGAGGAAATATTCTGTTGTTATTTCCCCCCCCCCTATTTTTCGGCCACATGCAAGATGCTCATAGCTCATAATGAGCCTCATGCAAAATCTTGTGGCCATTGTGTTATCAGAACCATAGAAAATTCAATTGGAATATTGAAAAGAAGAATTACTACATTTTCATAACAAGATATCCGATTCGAGTGAAATTTATTTTGTGAATGAAGATTGATATACTATAATGAATGTTCATGCAGAATTTCGAGGTAATAGCATTATCGCTCTCCTAATGAACGAGCGCTCAGAAGCACCTTAAATTTTTTAAGAGGTCAAATCGGTATAATTATTCTCGAATTGAACTGTCCTGAATTTTTTTATATTTTAAGGGTTCGTTTTTCGAGGAATTATTTTGCTGAATTGTCTATAAATCTCGAACTGCGAGCCAGGATCATTCTTGACTCACTAATCAAAAATAATTGGTCCAGCTGGTCGTACGTACCTACAATAATTTCTGAACTAAGGGGGCTAGAGAATTGAACTCTTCAGTCACTGTAAACTTCAACTTCATAACTGAATGACATAGAGACTTTTTAGGATGTGCTATGCAGATATTAATTGTCCTTGGATCAGTTCCTTCAAAGTGAAATCAGTGGTTTTCCACTTATAAAGATAAGAAATTTAATTTCTCGGATATATTTGAAACAAGTGATTTTTTTTCAAATTAGGTATATACTTTAGCAATTATTGGACATATCATATGGCTGAATTCTCAACTATATCTAGTAAACGTAGGTATACAAAAACTTAAAAATCCAGTTTGCCTACAACAAAAAATATATTTGAGTCGAAAATGCCTCATTTCATTAAAAAGAGAAAGTGTTATTCTGATAGTTTTGTCATATTTTGCATCCAATGCGTATTAGTATAGTAGGCACATACCAGAAGTAAAAAATTAATAAAGCAATAATTTGCATAAAATTGTTAGTTTTTCAGAAATATAATTAAAAATCGCTAAAATTTCATAATAAGGTGACAGAGAGGTGTCATCACCATGGATGTCATTTTCTGAGTTTTATGTAGGTTATAATATTATAAAATCAATACAGGACATTATATGCTCATTCTCGCTTGTTCATATTTGGACATTTTTGATCAAAATCCAGATAGCTGTTTCATTTATCATTATCATTATTTGGCTGAGTGGTCGAGCGACTGGTGTTTTTCGAAAATTGACGAATTAATAAGATAAGTTGATACTACCATAGATTCGTTTCATCAGGAATATAAATACAAATCAGCCAAAGTATTGTTAACAGCAGACATCAACAGAATTAATTGTTATCGTCAACAACATCATATAAGTCAGAAGAAGCGTTTGGCCGAATCTTAGATTTTTTCCTTCGTCTAAGGGTCGGAGGCTGATCATATTCTTAATAACTTCTGGAAGAAAGAACCTCCGAATTTGAAATTCACAGGAATAAAGGGTTTACATTTAAAACAGGAAGTTTAATCAATGAATAAATATAATGAAACCAATATATCTCAGAGTGTTTCGAATGGTTTTTTTTCATATGAATAAGCCTTCAAAAGTTTTTGATTTCAGTAAGAGATATCTTCAATTTTTTTCGATATGATTTGAAACCTTGTGCATAAAGATTTATTTAGCTTAATAAAGCTACTGATAATCTGAACAAACTCACATAATTAATACAATTTTTCTTCTCATCAATCAAATTTCACTAAGTCATCAGTCTACTCGTAAACAGATAAACTAGAGGCAGTATGTCGACGACAATACAGACTTTAACAAATTACTCTTTCCCCCAATGACTCGCAGCAGTAATTGCAAGTCATGTTGCTGATAGTTTATCCCAAATGCTTTCCTCTCAAACTACAACCCTCCTGTTTTGTCCGTCGAAAATCATTTGTAGTTACGACTACTCGACATTCAATTCGAGTGTTTCACTTTGTGTCTTTGAATGTTTATATGAAATTGTGCAAAGTCGATGACACTCGAAAATCTGTTGCAATTTGGCCTCTGAATGTGGGGGCAGCGGAACTAATTTTGTTTATGGTTTGTTGATTGGGTCGGTGATGTGCTTGGTAAATGGTGTGTGAAGAGGAACAGGGTTGGATTCCGTTGGTTGTTATGGAAAATCATCCGACTTATGCGTTACCATGCGACAGGCTGCTTTTGAATTTCCAACGATCGTGTTTCTTCGAACAGTGTGTTTTATTTATGGACAAATGACTGTAATGACTTAGTTGATTTCACAAGTAACAGAAATGGGTCGAATGTACGGCCTTGACACGAAAGAAGAAAAATATATGATAGTCAAACGAAAACCGGACACCTAGTGCACGTATTCGCACTTCTCGGCATTGATTGGACTTTTCCATAGACCTAATAAGAATGGACACCGCATGAGAAAGAGAGGTCACTTGGTCGAATGTGATGGAGCTATTGTGGGCAATGTCATACTTGTTCTATGGGCAATGTCAGTTGAATTATATTCAACGCATCAACTCCTTGTGGGCAAAGCAAAGTCTGTGGTCACATAAATATTTGTTTACATCTTCCATATGATTTTGACAAGTTGCCCACAAACTTGCTTCATCTCTTTTCTTTTCGATAAGATCGCATATGTCTTTCTCTCACTAATGTAGCCAAGTGTTCGATCTTCTGTTAAGTCACGTGATTCTGCATCCATAGTAATTATAGATCTATGGATTTTCAAACCGCACTTGGACTAATTTTTTGCGCCGATTAGTAACTACTGATGAAAATTGGATCCACCACTACACTCCAGAATCAAAAAACGGCAAAAGAATGGGTAGGATCGAGTGGAATTGCACCAAAGCGAGCAAAGACGCAATTGTCGCTATCCTTAAGTAAACTCTTACATATACACTTATTAACACTACTGCAAAATCTCACGCCAAATATCGAATGATGCCGTTTTCAGGATGATAACCTGAGGAAATTGAGCTTGACCCAAATAGAAATTAAACATTCTGAAATAGGTAGAGACGGATGAAAAAACCTTAGATAGGGCCAATAGTTTAAAACGTCGGTACGATTTTATATCATAACTTGATCAGGAAAATCTTAAAATGGCAAAAAATAATTCTTGAGTAAATGTCTAGTTCTTTGATTTTTTCTACCTCGCTGACTTTGAAGGCTAATTCTAGCAGAAGTAGACTGTTGAGTACCATTTTTTTTTAATGATTCTGAAAGCTGAGTGTTGAGCGCAGTTTTTAAGCCTATTGAGAAACCATTAAGTAGCCTGTTTACATTTTTAATTTGAATTTGAAAATTTAGATCATGATCCAAAATACGTAACTTTTTCACTTGAGACCAACATTTCTAGGTATAATTTTTATCAAATTTACGATGCTGGTTATTTTATGTATAAGGGGAACATTTCATGGCGATTTATTTACAAAAAAAATATATCAGAAAACTCTTGTACTTTTTTTTATATGTTTTGTAATATGGTCGAGTTGAAAATTCTAAAAAGTTCATAAAAAAATTCATAACTCGGAAACCGTGAAAGATCGCATAACATATATGAGGGTGATTCGAATACCCCATGAGACGAGGGACCTGTTTTTTTTTCTTTTGGACGTCAATCGTCCGGCCACCCTGTATATGTGCACAGTGTCAATCACTACCACTGTGCATTATTGGACCGATTGAAATCCGAAATCGCAAAAAAAACGACCACATTCATCGAAGAAAAAATTTTTTTGTGGGACAATGCAAAAGCTCACAAATCAATGAAAACGAAGGCTAAAATCCATCGACTGGACTTGGTGTGTCCAGATTTAAGGGGACCATGTTGAAGAATATATGGTAAGCAATAATGACGAAAAACGTTTGTTTTCTTCGTTAAGCTAACTATTTATTGAACGGCCTAGTATTTGTATCAACAAGCTATATTCATGGTTTCAACTATGTCTACCTAAGTACCAATTTAAATGAAGACTGTGATCATTCAATTCTAGTGAATAACGCATTGGGAAGGGCAGAGCATCAGCAATATGTCAAAGGATTTCAGTTGAAATATGCTAATACCGATACTATATTATTATATTTTCAAAACTTCTGAGGTAGATCACGTAGGTATCAAATGAGGTTGTTCTAAGGAGGAATGGCAAAAAACGAGAACTACTTCTAAAATCAAACAGCAAAAGCTGGAATACCTTTTACATTTAACTGGAAATGAACAGAATAAACATGGTGCCTGTTTTGGCTAATTTAACAAGGGAATGAAAATTTTCCGAATATCTTTATGAGAAGAAAATTTAATGTGACAAATTTCTATATTCAGCTGCTGAATTATGATAGATTCATTGACTTCAAATCAAAATTCAACTTTTTTTATTTTTGCAATACTATTCGTTATTTCATTCAATAACCAATTCCAATAGCAACAAACATCATACAAGTCAGAAGATTGTGAACGTTTGTTCATTCTTTACTACTTATGTAAAATTTGAGTTCAAAGATATCCTTGAAATTCTTTTCAAGGTAAATATCAACAAAAATATCAAATAGTAATGGTGCTCCGCAAAGATCTTATTTGATATTAGAAAGCATTAAGATGAATCTGTTTTTTTAAGCGCTCGTTGAACTTACACAAGTGCTATCTATATAGTTTTACCCAAACGTCTGTAATTTTCTAATTTTGAGTCGTCCGTCAGCACGATAACATTTGACTAAAGACTTAAGCTTTTCAGGGTCAGTTCGGTTACCAAATGCCTCGGTTCCATAAAATATGGCAATTCAAAATTTTCGTTCATCAATATCTCAGATAAAACGGAACGAAAATTCAATTGGAATAGGTATTGAAAAGAAGAGACTTCATATTTCCATGAAAAGATTTCCGATTCAGGTGAAATCTATTTTGTGAATGAAGATTGATATACTGAATGTTCTTTAAAAAAAATTGTGGCCATTGGGTTGACAGAACCACAGAAAATTCAGTTGGAATATTGAAAAGAAGAAACTTCATATTTCCATAAAAAGATATCCAATTCAGGTGAAATCTAATTTGTGAATGATGATTCATATACTGATTGTTCATTCAAAATTTTGTGGCCATTGTGTTGACAGAACCATAGAAAATTTAATTGGAATATTGAAAAGAAGAATCTCCATATTTCCATAACAGGATATCCGATTCGAGTGAAATTGTTTTTGTGAATGAATACTGAATGTTCATGCAAGATTTCAAGAGGATCGCATCATCAGAACCATAAAATTAATTTTTTTCAATTCAATTTGGTACATATTTAATTTTTCGAATAATTCCCAGAATATTATGCTCCATCAATGAACGAGCTTTCAAAAGCTCTGCAAGAATCACATTTTTACCTACTTCATATTGATGATTCACTGTTCGAGCAGTCGGGATTTTCTTTCTACGAATCTATGAATCTCGGATTATGCGTTTCTGATCATTTCAGAATTGAATGGTTTTTCATCAGACTGAGTGGGTTCTTCTACTCCTATAATGTCATAAGTGTTATTTGTTGAAGCGTCCATTGAATTTGCCTTTCCTAATCTGAATTTGAAATCTTTCCAATTCATATAATGGATTTGTATATCATGTTATACTGAATAATTCCCGGCTACCTCGAAAAATGGCGCCAGCAGGTCCAGATTTGTAGAGTACAGTAACAAAGTTAACCTCAGGAGTAAGTAGGTATGCGAATTCGAATCAGCATAAAAAAAGTGAAAAACAAGAATTTTAATATGAATTTTGAAAAATTGACAAATATCTAATAACTACTGTTTACCACTCTTATGTGAGCTTCGGCATTCAATTTGCCTTTGCACCTTTTATACCTCGACATTTGCACATCTGTTGGTGAGATGATGTTGTCTTCAATTAAAATGTCATAAAATGCAAAAGAAAAAATAGAAATAGTTTTCAATTACATCAATTCATATACCTTTTATATTTGATTAAATTGTATATTTAGTGTTTATACAGTGTGTTTGGTCATGACTTAGCGATAATTTAAGGGCATCAAATATACCTAATTTTAGTTAAAAAATTTACTGATTTTCTTCGCAATAATACAAGAACCAGCACATTGAAGTATAATTTTTTCTCAATGAGCTAACACGCAAGGATATTAGCTACAAAACGATACCAACATAATTGACAAAAGCGATGTATATGGATCTATTGTTCACACTTGTGTTTTTTGTTTGCTTCAAATTTGTTGCTGAACTTTACCTGTTTTTCCAATATGGCTGTATTCCTATCTGTTTGTAGGATGTTTAGGAATAAGGTTTATCCATAATTCAATAAGGATTCGCATTTTTTAATGAAAATCATTTGCTGTTTCTGGTTCTTTGATATATTAGGTACCTTTGTCAAAAACCGAAAGTATTCGGCTCGACTAATAACTACTGTTTACCACTCTTATGTGAGCTTCGGCATTCAATTTGCCTTTGCACCTTTTATACCTCGACATTTGCACATCTGTTGGTGAGATGATGTTGTCTTCAATTAAAATGTCATAAAATGCAAAAGAAAAAAATAGAAAGAGTTTTCAATGACATCAATTCATATACCTTTTATATTTGATTAAATTGTATATTTAGTGTTAATACAGTGTGTTTGGTCATGACTTAGCGATAATTTAAGGGCATCAAATATACCTAATTTTAGTTAAAAAATTTACTGATTTTCTTCGCAATAATACAAGAACCAGCACATTGAAGTATAATTTTTTCTCAATGAGCTAACACGCAGGGATATTAGCTACAAAACGATACCAACATAATTGACAAAAGCGATTTATATGGATCTATTGTTTACACTTGTGTTTTTTGTTTGCTTCAAATTTGTTGCTGAACTTTACCTGTTTTTCCAATATTGCTGTATTCCTATCTGTTTGTAGGATGTTTAGGAATAAGGTTTATCCATAATTCAATAAGGATTCGCATTTTTTAATGAAAATCATTTGCTGTTTCTGGTTCTTTGATATATTAGGTACCTTTGTCAAAACCAAAAGTATTCGGCTCGACTAATAACTACTGTTTACCACTCTTATGTGAGCTTCGGCATTCAATTTGCCTTTGCACCTTTTATACCTCGACATTTGCACATCTGTTGGTGAGATGATGTTGTCTTCAATTAAAATGTCATAAAATGCAAAAGAAAAAAATAGAAAGAGTTTTCAATGACATCAATTCATATACCTTTTATATTTGATTAAATTGTATATGTAGTGTTTATACAGTGTGTTTGGTCATGACTTAGCGATAATTTAAGGGCATCAACTATACCTAATTTTAGTTAAAAAATTTACTGATTTTCTTCGCAATAATACAAGAACCAGCACATTGAAGTATAATTTTTTCTCAATGAGCTAATACGCAAGGATATTAGCTACAAAACGATACCAACATAATTTCTGTAAGTTACATATTTAGAAAGTAATTGCTGTTCGAACATGACCTTATGAAAATTAATAAAATGAAAAAAACCTCAGTACTGTTCTTTCGATAATTTTTAATGATTAAACAAACAAATTAATCATAAAAATTGCTGAAAATGGCCACTGCCTGCCTACAGAGCAGAGGTCTTGTGTCTTTTGCTCGCGTAGTGATCATGTTCGAACAGCAATAACTCTCAAATTATGAAACTTACAGAAACGATGTAAAAGTTGTTTTGTAGCTAATATCCTTGCGTGTTAAATCATTGAAAAAAAATTATACTTCAATGTGCTAGTTTTTGTACTATTGCGGATTTACTGAGAAAATCAATACATATTTTTACTAAAACTTCATTAAAGAATTTTTCATGGCGTTTTAAAGTTGAATGTTTTTAAATTGTTATACTTCAATGAAAAGTGGTAGTATCATCTTTCAGAAAACATTTTTTTCACATCTATAGGACCTTTATGTCCAAAGAAATCGATATTTATTGGAAGGGTCGACGAAAATAAAGAGTAAATTTAAAATGGGGGCTACTCCAAAATTAAGGGGGTTAACCTCCGAATTTGGGTGTTTTTTTCTATAATATTAGGAAAATTTGATGCCTTTAAATTATCGCTAAGTCATGACCAAACATACTGTATATTTATTGATGACCCTGATCCACTTTTCATTTATGCTCCTGAGCTAGTAAATTATAAGGATCACTTCAAAAATCAATTCGTCAAAATGAATTCGAGATTAATTTTTGATGGACTCGAACAATATTGAAAGAAAGATATCTAATCATTCATGAATAAATTTATTTCATGTGATGATCTACTTCTCCTTTTACATTCGCCCATTTCTTTATTCAATACTGGTTTACCCCTTATGAAATTTGAATATTTAAGCATTGGGGGTATTGATTACAAAGTAGGTACAAACAAAAAATTAGGCATCAAATCGAAATGTCCAAGTACTCAAAATGTAACCATTGTTAACTCCTTTCAGTTTTTTATATAATTCAATCTGTTTGATTTCTTTTCCCTCTCTATCCGATGAGCGTGAAAAGATATCAAACAGTTCCTTCATCTTTATTCATATCAAGTAACTATATCCACCTCTTTCAAACTTCAGATGTTACTATAACCGATCGAATCATGGGATCTGAGGCTTAAGTTACCGTTGATTCATTCATAAAGGACTCCACCAGCTTACCCTCGAATAGATAAGTAACATTTTCATATCCTCCTCGAGTCCACGGAGTCCTTTTCAGATGCAAAACCGTAACGGCGATGCGTCCCTAATTCAATAAACATCTGCCCAACTTAATCATATCACCTCATTCATACAAACCGCATACACGTCGCCATTTTGAATCTGATATCACAATGGCAACAATGGTTTAACCAGTAAAACGCCTCTCCATTCGGGTAACCGCGTTGGTTTCGTCTGTCCCTGACAATAGGTAAATACTCATCCCCATGTATGCATGTTTGCATCATCCCTTCATTTTGGGGTGCACACCCCTCCGGTATTCACGCGAGTTGTTATGTCACCTGCCCGCCGGCTTTTTTTCGTCCCTCGGTGTTGTCTATCCAGGGCTTTGGTAATAGGGGCGTAGCTTTTATTATCTGCAAGTGATAGAACCTGGTTTTGGATTCACCAGAAATTGTATCGGGGTGGTTATGAACTCTGTTTCGGTTGACATTTTCTTTTTGTCGTTCGGCTATTGTGACCTGATGAAAATTCGTTTTTTCGATTATTTCCGCAGGGTTATCTGAAATTCAGAGAAAAAACGCTTTTTTATCTGTGTCTCTGTCTCTAGGTATGCTTCTCCCACGTTATGCGACTGAAAACGACTTCAAATATTGTCATGAGTAACAGTACAAAATTTTTCAATAGCAAGCTATAAAACCTGTATATTTTTAAATAATCGCAGAAGAAAATGTAGATGAGACCCCATACAATTTTACGAACCAAGCGCTACCCAAGGAAAAAAACTCTGGTTCCCCGTAGGCGAGTAGTACTTGATAATAAGATTTTCAAGATTCGTTTTGAAATACTTCTTCATAATATTCACAAAAATTCAGCTTATCTCGTATGCAAAAAATCATAAGGAGGCGATAATACAAGGTTAGGCATCTGGTGTCACCTATTTTTCATAGTGCGTTGTGGGAATAATTATTTGTTGTAATTGTTGTGGTTCCCACAGGTCAATAGTTGCAATTTGATTTGTCAAGGAGAAATTTCCGATAAATCAATAGAAAATGATAAAAATGAGTTCAATTTCTTGATGATGCCAGAGAAACGCACTTTCCTTTATGTGAATAGGCAAAATTATCGCTGTTGGTTCGAGGTTAATCCGCAACATCTTCATGATAAAAAGTCACAGTATGGTCTGGTGTTCCAATTTTGGAATCATAGGGCCATATTTTTTTGAGATTAACAGAATAATACACTAAACATTACGAACATGTAACAGGTATTTTTACGGCCGAATTGCCCGACTAGGACAAAATCATATTTGGATCTAACAAGATGGGGCTACCGCACATACGACAGGACAAACTCGAATTTCGTTGCAAGAAATGTTCACTGGTGCTTGATATCAAAATTCGGCGACATAACAAGGCCAGCTAATTCCTTCGATTTTGACGGCTCTTGATTTTTTCTCTGCGCATATCTGGAGGAAAAGGTTAATGAAAGGCGTCCCAACGCTATCTAAGAATTCAAAATACGTATTTTTGAAGAAATAATTATTATTGGAGCCAAGGGCGGATTTAAGGGGGGGGGGTAATATGGGTAATATGATATCGAAAACCTAAAAAAAAGTTACGCAACGTGGTGCACATATTTTCATTTGTTTGTTTTTTTACTAATATTACTTCACTACTATTTTCTCTTATTATATTATTCCTCCTAAATATTTTGATTATATCTTTTTCAAGTTTTGAACCTGATTTATCGATCTTGAATCATTACTACACCCCCCCCCATGAAAAAAAACTATATCCGCGCTTGATTGGAGCAGAGTTGTTGAAACGAGTTAGGCAAAATTTTAGATAGCGATTGCAAAATTGTATTGACAATCAAGGAAGCCATTTGAATAATGTAATTGTCAAAACATCAATTGCACATATTAATATTGTCATTTTTCATTATTTTGTTTCAATAAAATGTTTTTTGCTCTTATAACAGATTTTTGAAGGGTGACACCAAATACCTAACCCAGTATAATACTTCCGAAATTATTTTAAATTTAGTCACTCATCTCATCTGAACTAATCCTACTACCCACTTAGTTATAACCTTCCAAGTCATCTTTGAATGTATAACTAGAATAACTATTAAACAAAAAATGATCTCTTGTTTCCCCATCTGCACCACCTTGAGCTATCGAGATAATTCGATTGAGATAAATTACTATTATTTTTCACTTGTACATTATATGTTTATTTTACCTTAGAAACGGTTGCTATAAATACACTCATTATGCCCGTGGGCATTTTAGCGGGCATTATGGATCATAACGCCCGCTCACAACGAAAACAGTAATGACATTCACTTAATATAAAATGATGACAGCAATAACGAACTTCAAAATATTAACAAATGCCATGGTTACTACTGAGAGTTAAATGGAAAAAAATCATAGGAGCAATCGAATTTTATTGTAATCAAATGATATAATCGTGAAAAATAAAATCTTGTATGCACCACGAGCGTAATTAGATCCTAACGCCCATCGGGCAACATTCATCCCTCGGCCAAAGGCCCTCGGGCCGAATGTTTCTCTCCGGGCTTTAGGATCCATATAACGCACTTGGTACCTAAATAACTATTATAACTCCTATTTCTAATTGTTTCTGTTTGAAACTAAAGTCTTCTAATAAGAAGGCAGTAACTATTTCTGCAGAATCACCTTGATTGAAACATTGTATGAAAAATCTGGTTCCCACATTTCATCAACAATTTTTGTGGATTTCCTCAATCGGTAATGGTTTACGTGACTTCAATCTAGCACATCTAGAATATGCGATTTAAAACATGATATATTTTCGAGAATTATCCGAATTATTGATAAATGCAGCAATCCTTCGAATATAAGAGCCATTGAATACTTGAACTGGTAACCAATGGTTGATAGTGTCTCTATTGATTCTCGTGACAACTTACAGTATTCATCCAATGAAAATGCAGTTGAACCGAACTACTCGGCCAAACAAAAAAACAAAGCTGAAGCCGCTGCAGCAATTCATGTGTGCGTTTCCAGATGATAATTAAAAGCCAGGAGCAAATCCAATATCAAAATATTTAGGACCGGAATTATATTTCAAGCTAATTGAAAGTAACTTTTATTTTCCAATTTCTGTTGATACTCCATATGTA
Source organism: Propylea japonica (assembly GCA_013421045.1). Taxonomy (NCBI): domain Eukaryota; kingdom Metazoa; phylum Arthropoda; class Insecta; order Coleoptera; family Coccinellidae; genus Propylea; species Propylea japonica. The sequence continues at coordinate 15,985 of JACDNR010000072.1, read as the reverse complement.
GTTAAAAATCATCTGTTTTGTTGGATGAAGACATAAAATCACTCAGCATTATCGGATTTAAGGGGGCATTTAGGATAATTACTCCCACCCCCCATAGGATTTCTCGATCGGTCATTTACTTTTAATTTTAGAATGAAGATGTATCAATGGAATTATAATATTTAAGTTTTTTTTCTTATGGAATTACTCTCTCTAAGCCATTAGACTGGAAACGTCCCTGCCACTCGGTGAAATAATTTTGCAGAATTTTTGATCTATGGTTAAATTATTCTCAATTACATGTAGACTATAAAATTGTCTACAACTTTTGTTTGAACTTTTTTTTCATACGACCAACCGTTTTTGGGGTAGAGCGCGAAGAGTGCGCAGCGTAGTCATATATGACCTAATGCAAGGTCAAGCGTGAGTTACGGTTAGCAGTTCGTTGTATAAAGTCAATTATTACCTAACCATTATAAATATTAAACACTGCCCACTAATTATGTACTAATTAATAATTAGCTATTCAAAAAAGGAAAAAAAACTGTTACTAGGGCATTGGAGAAAATTTCCAATTGGGATGAACTGGTGGAAGTATTTCAACAAGAAAATTGCCCGGAACAAACATTATTTGAAAATGGAGTGCGCATCTTGTTGGCATTATATAATGCTCCAAAATCTGAGGACAACATTGACCATTTCCGCTACACGCAATTCATCAAATTAACGAATATTATATAATATTATTATAATATTCAATCGTGTCTACTACCAGATTCAAACGTGTTAAGGGAAGGACATAGAACCTCAAGAATCGGGCTGGATGCTCGAAAATGAAATCCTGGAGCCCATAAGAACGTTACTACCTCCAGCACCAGCCGAACTACTAAACGTAATATTTTGCAATTGCAAAAATGGTTGTGGTTCCCGCTGTGGATGCAGAAAGTCAGGGCTATTATGTTCTTCAGCTTGTGGCCAGTGCAACGGACAAGCTTGCCTCAACGCTTCACTAAATCCAAGTAATCCCGATTCCCGATGAAGAAAGCACATACAAGCCTGAAATTCTGGAAGGTTTGGAGATGAATATGACCGATGATGAGGATGATGACAATGAACTGAACTTTTGGAGCGACAACAAGGAGAAGACGACGAAGAAGAAGAAGATAATTAGCTTTCTTTTACAATTTTATTAAATTAAAATCAATATGCCATATTAAATGATAATACAGATATGTGTGAAATATATTCCCTTACTTTTTAATATAAAATATAATTGAAATATATAATCCAGAATTAATATATACTATAGTAAAATAATAATTATACAATATGAATAATTCAATTACTTATTTTAATTCAATATAAATAATTAACAAATAGAACATAAATAATGGGCATTGTTTAATAATTATAATTGTTAAGTGAATAATTGACTTCATACAACGACCTGCTAACCGTAACTCACGCTGACTGTGCATTAGGTCATATATGACTGTACGCTGCGCACTCTTCGCGCTCTACCTCAAAAACAGTTGGTCGTATGAAAAAAAAGTTTAAACAAAAGTTGTAGACAATTTTATAGTCTACAACTCTCATAATAACTGCAAATCTCATTTAAGCATAGGAAGGCAGATATTCGCAAAGAACCGATTTTTATGACCTTTGACCTTCAAATCTTAAGACGCCGGCACGATAGCATTTGTGACTTTTGAGACAACATTTAGAATGATAAAACAAAGGTTCATACCAATTTTCAGCTTATTATCTTTCATTCCGAGGTCAAATCCTTATTTGACTGGGCTAACAGAGAAGTTATGAAGATCATGGTTAAAATTTTCATGTGGGTTCCCTTCCCTACTGAAGATTCCAGAAAACAGCTGTCACATTCTCAACCGAAAGCCGGACGAAAAAACCAAACTTCAACCTTATCCCGTTACACAATGTGCATTAATCCTCAGCCACTTGAGTCCACTGAGCCATGAAAGCAATTTGATAAATTAAATTTCTAAATCTGCTATCCTCTCGACCACAATACTCGCCAAATCCTTTCGTGCGAAATTCATAAATGGGATATTCAACAATAGGATTGGATACCAGGGAGAGCCAGTGTCGTCTGCCTGAAGGGTTTCTCGTTTTTTAGCTCTCCTTCTACTAAATAAGTGCTATACCGTTTTGTCCTAAGGTCTGTAATTTTCGAATTTTGAACCTAAAATGGTCTCAAACGTCAAACGACAACGATAGGGTTCGACTCCCTGATGACGAATTCGTAGTCAAAATCAATTCTGTCACTACAACTTTCGGAGGGATTGTCCTAGACACTTGAGAAACTCAGGGTGACTAGTTCTCAAATGTCTCTGTTGAGTTCGTTAACAAGCCAAATCGTACAGGGTGTTCCATAAAATGTGGCCATTCAAAATTTATGTTCCCTATCTCGGACAAAACGAAACCAATCGAAATGAAATTTTGCTGCCATATGCAAGATTCTCATTATAAGCCATATCCAAAATTTTGTGGCCATAGTGTGAACAGCACTATAGAAAATTCAATTCGAATATTGAAAAGGAGAATATTCACAATACAATAGCAAGATTTTCGATTCGAGTAAATTTTATTTTGCAAATGAAGATTGATATACGTCTTTAAACAAATGCGAGAGAATTTGGGATATGATTCCTCGATGAAAATAAGCACGGCTAGTTTATATAAATTTTTTTCGAAATTGACTTGCCTTCCACTATACAGCATTTATAAGGCGATGACGAGTTGAAGTAGATGTTACTCACAAATTTTTTAGATCTCATAATTTTATTATTAGAGATTGAAAATAACAACCCCCAATAATTTTGAATGGAAAACCATAAGAGAATTTTATTTTCGAAAATGTATTCCACGAAAACAATTTTGAACGAAAATCATACGGCGTTGTTATTTTCAACCACTAATAATAAAGTAATGAATAAAAAAATTGGGTAAGTGACATCTACTTAATGAATCACTTTATGTATAGTTTTATGACTCAGTGTTTTTAGAACTCCCAAAAATATCAAAATCTGTCAACTCGCCATCGCCTTCCAAGGCTGTATCTTGGCAGGGAGGTCAATTTCGAAAAATAATTATATGATATTTATTTTCATCGAGGAATCATCTGCCTAAGTCCCTCGCATTTGTTTACAAACACCCTGTGTAGAGTGTTCATGCAAAATTTCAAGAGTATCGAGTCATCAGAACCATATAGAATTATTTTTTTCCAATTATTGATTTTTCACATATTTAATTTTTCGAATAGTTTCCAGATTAGAATTCCGATCGTACTGAGATTTTGCCATTTTCTATGGTTGGTGTCATGGTCATATGGTATTTAAAGTGAATAAACACAGTTAAAATATCCCAGTTTGGAAGCAGAAGTCTAACGTTAGGTTGCTCCGATAGTGAATTAATAGGAAAAATAACAATTTAGGATAATTTGTTTTTGCTGCTGGGGATACGCGTGCCACAGTTTTCCCAAATGTCTGTAAGTATTTTTAGCCAGAAGTAGAGTGGTTTCAAATGATTCGGCGGTAGGACTCCGTGGTGAAGAATTCAGCATCAAAAACTCTCAAGCCCAGCTAGAAGAACCAGAATTATGATTATCCCGTATTTTACTATCGAATTTTTCGTGAACTAGAAATTTTATCTGTTAGGAATTTTATACTTAGCAATTCAATAACGATATGAAGAGATTGCTAATTAAAAAAATGAGATTATGCTTTGAAATTATTCATCTTTGTGTCCTTCGATATATTTCATGATATTCGAGTTACGAACAGCTCATGATCAAAAACCATGCAAAAGAATTTTTATACTTTTTGTCCAAATGTACCAACTGACTAGAGATACCCCTGTACATCCAATTTTATCGAATCCACATTTATCTAAATTTCAGAGGAAGATACGTGACATATCAAACAGATTCCAAAGTTTCGAATTATTAAAAAAAAATTGTTTTATTTTCTAACTAAGCAATCTACACGAAATCCTGAAAAATTCGTTATTGTTATTGAGCCGCTGAATATGGAATCAACCCGACCAGAAATTTTAGTTTGGAAATATTCGAAAAATAAAATTTGTAAGCAAAACTATAGCTCACTGTTCACGTACGAACAAATGTGCGAAAACGAATCAACACACCAGATCATTCTTTAGAATTTCTTTCAATCGCATCCACGCCACTGAATCTGCGAGCTACAATTCTTGAAATCCTTCATCGCTAATATCTTCAACAATGGTCGAAAAATATAGATTGTATAATAGACCGTCGTGGAGCGAAGGGAAAGGGGAGCACGAGGGAATACCGGATAATAGACAGATATCGGACGGACCCTGAATAGAATACAAGCGGCGAATCGAGTCAGTTTTCGGGTGCATCTACCGGAAACGATTGGGACCGGAAGCCTACAGATAAGCAGAATAAGAAGAAGAGGTAGACAATAGTGGGCAGATGCTTCCCACAATAAGACGATGCACGCCATCTTTACCAACGTTCCAATCTCATGGCTGATATCAAGGCTCGTTCGTTCAACTTTGCCATGGAAATATTTTGTGACATTCATCCAGGAAATGAAAAGATTCGAATACATAATATGTTTTGTTGTACTTTGTTTACATTCTCTGCATGCATTTTGGAAGATTAGAGATATGAAATCATTGATTGGATAACGGACTTATAACGATTACATATATTCATGTTTCTAAATGTATAAAAATAAAATCATAAAGAACATAATTTGTCACGAGTATGAAACAAGGAAAACAGAATTTGAGAGTACCTCAGGCAAAGACTACAATGTTCTAGAGGTTCATCGGCACCACTGGACCGAAAATATTTAATTGTATTCCGCAAGTTTTGAGGGATATCAGAAATTTCAGACTGTTTTTCGAGAAACTGAAGCAGTTCATCATAATGAATTAAAACAGTTTTCATATATCTTAAAAATAATAATAATGCTCCCTGTTGTGATCCTGAATTAAAAAAAAAGTCGAAACAATGGAATAATAAAATTTTATGATTGTAAGTATAATTTGTAATTGTGAAATATAAAAATGAGAAAATTATTATCTTAAGAATGTGTATGTATATGTAACAAAAACATAGAAGATAATACCCAATACTCCATATTTACTAACGACCCAATCATGACTGGTATCAAGGCTCATTTCGTTCAATTTTGCCACGGAATACTTGCGACCTCAGAGGAAGAAGTACTCTTCTTCCTCTGAGCTTGCGACATTCATCTGGAAAAGAAATGATTTGAATACATATAACTTTTGTTTACATCATCTTCGTGCATTTTGAAAGGTTAGGATCGGTATGGCTAAATTCAAGTGTGAGTAAGTAATCAAGTCTGGCACGTTAATTTACTCATGACTATGAAGAGCTAACGTTATATGACTGTACTATTTGACGACAAGAAGAGGGTGACAATAATTTTTGTTGAGAGATAATATTGAAAGGGTTAACCTGGTAAATTTTATTTTCTAATTAGGTATGTGTATTGATTTTTGTAGATGCATTGACACAAAATGAAGTACAACAAAAAAGGAATTCGTGGTGTTCTCCCAAGACTGGCGAATGCATTGTTCGCAGTGAAATGAGCTAGGCCAAATATCGTTGATTGAGTGAAAAAACATAAATGAAAAGATCGCTGGAGTTGTTAATTCTCAATCCATTCGACCCGTCATTGTTATCAGGGGCATATTGGATCAAATTATTTCGCCAAAGCAGTGTGAATTAATGAAAAGAACAATCAAGGTTTTTATATTAGGTCAAATTTATTACTTTCTACATCTGCTTTTTCTCTAGATATTTCTTATTTCAAACCGTTATATTTATTGAATGTAATGAAAATTGCAAAGCAGTTCAGTGTAATGCCCCTAATGTGAATACCAATTTAAATGCTTTTTTTCTTAATTGCATTCAAACGAGCCAATGAAAACAATTTTCGAAATGATATATTAAAAAATAATATAAAATTAAAAATTTATAAATTATAAAATTTTAAAATCTACCTGAACTCTTTTTTGATACGGGATTAACATTATAACGAAATAAAATAAACTCCAAAAGATGAGATCAACGAAATTTTGTACGAAAACAGATTAATTCAGACCAAAAAATACGAAATATTAACTTGAAATTATAGCGAATTTGAAGAAAACAATATCTGTGAATTATAATAAGATTTCTCATTTTGTTCACAATGGGAGGCCCCTGAGATATTCCCAAGAAACTCGCTATCCGGAGGTACCTGTGATATTCTCAAAAAGCTCATAATGCGGGGGTGTTCACATACTTGTTACAATGGAGGTTTATGCGAATATCCCATTGAGCTCCACAATGTGAGCAGTTTGAGAATTTATACGAGGATATCTTTGAGAGCTCTCTGGGAATATCCCTGAGGCGGAAATTTGGAGAAGATATAGAGCTTTCAATCTCCCGAAAAGACATCGCTGGAATATCTATGCAAACTCTTTGTGTTGACTGGGTGGTGTGATATTCGAAATATGAAAATATGTGAGGTTGAGTCATTGTTTATTGTTGATTTTTTCCCGAACATATATTTATGACTATAACATTTTGTGCATTTTCTTTCATGACTATAGAATTAACAAATTTATAGAGGTAATTCATGTTTGTTTGCTAGAACTTTTTAGTGTTGGGTATTTGTCTAAGACATCAGAGAAAAAAATGTATGCATGAAGAAGCAGATGAGAAATTCTGGGAAACGTCGCCAAATAAAGACATAATTTAATTCAGTTTATTATTGTCCTAATTCCAAAATGAAAGTGGTTCAACTTGGATTTGCTGTGGAGGACACTAATTTTTCGAAACATAACATATAACTTTTGTTTACATTCTCTTCGTGTATAGGAGGTTTGAGATACGGTAACATTGATGTGAAGTTATTAAATCTGACACGTTAAATTACTCATAACTATGACAAGGTGATGTCGTATGACAATGCTATTTGAATGGCAAGAAGGGGTAGACAATGAAGGTTGAAAATATGGGAACATAGATGTTAATTGAAGTTATCAAATATGACATGTAAATTTCGAAGAGATGAACATACTCATGACATGATGTTGTTATATCACCATACTACATATTTGTATTGTGCAAAAATAAATATTTCATACGAAAATGTTTCGGAAGCAGAGAAATTAAAAGTTTGTTTCTATATATCTTATCATCATAGAGGGCGCTAGTGACATGATTTGAATCGAGTAATGTTGATCATATGAATTTTGTAAGACAATATCGGTAAATCCTCTGAGGATATTCTTTTGGTACATCTTGTTGCTGACTTGAATATATGGATTCTTTCGTGTATTGCCGTTTTTATATTCCATGTTTTCCATGAGGACCAAATATAATCATCTGCATATAGGTACATTACCATCGCTCGAAAGCTCCTACCACCAAGTCTGCCCCTTTCCCCTTTAACCTTACATGGACACGATTCTTTCGATCAATCTTTGCACTCGGTATTTCAATTCTCGATCTCCATTTCCAGGCAACATATTCCACCCTCTAGATGCTTGTTTTATATCGATTTCTTAGGAGAGTCCGGTTGTGCGGTTGAGCTGGCAGGAAGGCCATTAGGGGATCAGCTAAAGCGTGCATATTTCATTAGTGAAACCCCTACCCCCCGATACCCCGCCATACCGCCAGACTTTTCGCTTCATCCCGTCAGATTTCTGGGGAGATTTTCTGAATTTTACATAACCAACCGTGCGCCTTTCAAAATTGCCGAGTCATTTGATTAGAGTGGATAAGTGGATATGTGGAGGATGTAACCGGGCTGATTTTGAGTTCTGCAATTGTTTTCCTGTTGTTCCCAGAATGATTAGAATTGGTTTCAAATCTTCTTTTTGTTGCTGAAGTGAAATTGGTGATGGGACATTTATTCAGATGTTTTTGCCAGCATTAGCCGCCATCGGCTGGAAAACACTCGAAACTTTCAGGAAAGCAACTTTCGTCACTCTTCGGAAAATATTTGTCATTTTTAAAAGTACTTAGCAAAAAATCAATGATAGTCCCCTATGGGATCAAAGTAAAGCTCTGAATTTCTCCCACTTTACATTCCATACGCGAAATATTTCACTTTACGAACTGTCATTTTCCGTATTTTGTTTTATTGGAGAATTTTCATGATCTTGTGACAACGAGCTCAATACAAATTGGTCAAGGGTGGTAATGATAAATATCAGTACCAATATCAATCGCACCTAATAGTTAACGATACTTTGAAAATGCAAAAATAATGAAAAATCAACATTGAATCAGTACTGCTCATCAGCGTTTCCTCATTCATGGATTTTTATTAAATTATAATATTCATCCGGAGATGTAGATTGTTGATACCCTTGAGATCTATTGTGCCCCCCATCAGAGCGTTTTTTGCAAGTGCTCTACAGCTTGTTCTTCAGTGCCAGAGCTTCAGAGAAGATAAATCCACGTTTTTTCCATAATTATACTTTCCAAGACATTCTTGGGCAGAATCGAAATTGTGAGGCATTATGTAACAGGGTGGGCAAAATTCTTGTCTGCTGAAGGGATCTCGAGAAACATAGCAGCTAGAAAAAACTGATGACGCACTTTCGGGATCTTTTTTCCCGAATAACTGAATCTGAAAACACCTATCTTCCATGGATTTTGAGTTATGAACGAAAATTGAGAATTCGTCAATTTCATTGATACTGAATAAATCGCTTGTTTCAACTCGTATCCGAAATCCGTTGTATTTCAAATGATATGACTGATTTTTTGATCCAGCCATTTTCGAGAAATGACAAGAAATTTTGATTTTTCAAATGTAAACTACGGTAGTTTTATCTGGCTCCAAATTATTCTAGTTTCAAAAATGTACCATATGTCCCTATTCGTATGAATATTACATTCACTTGTAAAATTTTAATATATGTATTTTCCTGCTCTTCGATTCAGTTTTTAATTAGTTATGAGTAGGCTGGCCTTATTATAACCATTGAGGATAATAAATAGTTCGTGAACTCCACACAATTCTATGTGAACCCAACCTTTTGTGATGAGAGATCGAAGTATATTATGTTTTTCATTCGCTTGAATGTAGCATAGGAACATATCAAATTTTTCGTGAACTGGTATATTCTGGCCAATTAGGAAAAAAAAAAAACAGATACCTATTTTAAATCTTAAGTACAAACGATGACAAAATAACCACAGTGTTAATTATTCAATAATCGATGGTTCCAATTGTAGACTTTTAGGTCCACAAAAGAATACACTACTTTTTTAACCCAATACTAGCCAGAACTCAAATAGAATGAAAACGAGTATTTTTTTGCATAAACTGATTTTTGAGTGTCTCTTATGAAATATTCACTAAAATTTTGAAGAAAAAATTTCCCAATCCGCAGAAATTAGCGTCCCATTTTTGGGACGATGGCTGAAAGGGAATGAATTAGAATAAGATCTATTTGGACCAAAAACGGAAAAATGGCCCGTCCAAAAAAGGGACGTTGGCTGGTGCTGTTGGTCAATAAAGAACTGCATCGAAAGGCAGGAAAATGTATTAAATTATTTTCCCGTGTAATATTGATGTGAATAGCGATATATGTTACACTTTCGAAATCAGCACAAATTTTAAGCCAGGTAAAAAAAATTCGATACTTTATGTTTGAGAAATCAAAGGACAAGCAATCATTTCTCGAAAATGGCTGGATCAAAAAATCAGTCATATGATATTGCTTATTTGTTTGTTTAGTTGTAATGTCTACACTGAACATACAATAATTTAACCCATACAAAATTTACATGGGGTGTCTTCAGAAAGATGAACAGCAAAAGCTTGTTTCTAAAGTATGTATAGATCGTTGTGTTGGGTTCTAGGTTATGAAAATTGTCGAAAAAATTTTATGGTATAAACGTTTCGGCTTTTTAGCCTTCATCAGTATACATACATCTAAAAAAAGTTGTATGTAGTAAAATATGACTAGAATAAAATATATACAGTCAAATGATTAAATTATATAAGACAATGGACATTTCAACATATATGAAAAACTATTTATAACTAGGGTTTGTGAAGTATTCTTCTAGTTCGTTGTACACTTTCTGTATCAGCTTTTCTTCACCTTAGTCTCTTCGTTTTAAGATTTTATTTGATCTGGTAATACGTTGTAGATCTTTAATGCCAGGTAGTTCACGCTGAGCTGCGTGGGTTTTAAGCTTGTGGTGAGGTATGATGAGACAATTTGCATTCCTGGTGTTGTATGTATGATTGAAGTTATTTTGAAGGATTATTTGAATAATTCTTAAAAAAGGCCTGTAGAATGTAACAAGCGAGTTATTCAGCATCAATGAAAATAACAAAATCTCAATTTCGTTCATAACTCAAAATCTTTGAAAGATAGGTTAAATCTATTCTCAGATTTGAGATATTCGGGAAAAAAGAGCCCGAAAATGTTTCGTCAGTTTTCTTCTAGTGCTATGATCGAGATCACTTCAGCAGACAACGAATTTTGCCCACCCTGTACATGTACCCGTAGGTACTTTCCTTAATTTCCATTTGTCAGAACCTTATGAACTAAGTTTTTTCTATAAAGAATTAAACAATCCTAAGATGAAGTCATAGACCTGTCTAGTCCGGTGAGCGACCGACATAGAGTAATCCACAGTCAATCTTAATGTTACGTCATCCATAAAGACCCTTACCATGAACCATGTAATCGATCAATTCTCAATAATTTAACTAATTCCTCCGAAGGTTGTTTATTTATTCCTACTATAGACCCACTAGTTCTCATCCAGGAATGTTCCAGGTGAATTTCAATCTTGCCAACAAATCTCTCCATTTTAACACTCCCGAAGAGTCATGGACTCCCCGACGCACCAGAGCGTCCATGCAAGAAGCGTTTAAGCGCTGGTTTCACGGCCTGCTAAGTTGAAACCGTGTAATTTGCATCCGCAGCAACGGGCCGTGCAACGAAGGTTTTCTAGTCAAGTGGGCCACGAAATTCGGATGGTCATATAAAGACAGGGACGAAAATCTACAAGAACAGTGTATTTTGGGGCCCGACGAGGAAAGTTGTGGGATGTTGTCGAAACAGCGAATGAGGAATTTTTTTGTTTATTTCAAGTTTGAAGATATTTTGAAGGGCTTATAGAAAGAGCTGACTTGTGAGAATATGTCAGTGAAAAGCGATGTGTATATCAACAACACTACCCAGAAAGTGGATTATTAGGATTAAAACATTTCAAGAGTTTTGAAGAGAGTGTGAGTACGATTTTAGTCTTGTACAACAGTTGAATATTGAACGTATTTTTAATCGCCATTTCAATTAAACGTATCAGATTGGTGCTTTGGAAACTCGATGACGTCAGAGCTTGGTATAGATATTTAATTCATTAAACAATAGAGGGTAATATTCTATTGCAAAATTCTTGCATTCTATCAGTTTAAAGGGTTTTTAACCTTTGTTGACTCATTAGTCAAGATTAAAATTGATGCTTTTAATTGCGCGATTTCGAAATGTATACAGGCATAAATATAGGCCATAAAAGATACAAACATACACAAGCGTTCAGATAAATGGTACCAGTTCGAAACATCACTTTCATACCATCGAATAAATTCATTATTTGTATTAAAAAATCCTATGATTCTGTAAAGCATTTGCTGAATAAAAAATTACTATAAAAATCGATCAAGTGTATCAGTTCTCAAGAACTGCAACCGATCCCGAATTTCTCCTCAGCGTTTGAAAAGTAAAAATATTGAACCAAAAATGAATTTTAACGTGATTCTAACATTTCATTAGTTATTTGTCGGAATATTTGAAATTAAAAGTGTTTTCATTTCTTTCAGATGAGCAACAATGCTCATATTTCATGAGGCCATTAAGTATGTTTATTGAATAACCGTTTTAGCGGAAATATATTGACCACTTAGTACAAAACATTCTTATTTTACACTAGACATACATTTGAGATAATATAAACTTCTACGTTTCTATGTCTAGTAAAGCTGTGGCAATAGCATAAATTGTACCGGTTGTCCTAAATTCGTTGTCTAGTGAAGGGATCTCAGAAACCCGATAGAGCTAGAACAAATGTAATAATGAAAAAATTGATCACTTCAATGAAATATAGTAAAAAAAGTACAAGTTTCATGTTTTAAACTTCAGTAATAAAGTTATGAGGACTTTTCATTTGACGCCATTTTCCATTTTCTCTAATAGCTCGAAAACGGTTTGACTTAGAAGGTTGCGGTTTTCACCAAATGAATTCTCTCAAAAATCGAGCTGACGAATGTGCCACTCATTTTGTTCTAGCTCATCGGGTTTCTGAGATCCCCTTACTAGACAACGGTACATTAGAATGATCCATATTGTTCAATTTGTGGTCGACGGAAAATATAAATATAGATAAGGTACTGTGAAAGCATCAATTATAAAATAAATACCTAAACGTTCATGATTCAACAAAAAACAAGAATACAAATTAAGTAGTACATTTTTAAGACTTTTACAATTATTTGAACGAGTCCATTGGTTGTCTAGTATAAGTTGTCGCTTCACACAAAAGGTTCGAAGGCGATTTTCCAAAAGAGTAGAAGTGGAAATTGATAGATACTGATTTATGATTTTGCTACTCTCCTCCGAAATATATCATGAAAAGCGTAAAGAAACTAGTAATATTAAAGGACGCAGGAAATATATTGCTACTTTTTCGAATGTGGCAAAATGGCGTGGAATTCAGAAGAAAAATTCATGACGCAAACTTAGGTGCGATATGGCGGAAGTATATCAGTTGACCGTAACATAATTCATACCTATGGACTAGATCAAGGAAAATTCATTTAATTGATGATTTTTCATGTGAGGCGAAGCCGAAGACAGAAAATCGATCAAGCACGGAGGAAAAACCTTCTGAGCGTGCAGTGAACCATACTTTTTATTCACACCACTGACATACTGTCATGAGGCAATCGTTGCTCTGTGTTTCTGAAGGAAATGAAACATATTTACTGCGTTTACATATTATTGAGCTCAAAGTAGGCGTTTGTTTGTTTATCTGCGATTGGCAGTATTTGCTGTCATAACGATGAACAAAGTCAACATTGCCGAAAGTACCCGGTCTCTTCCGCCGAGCTACGAGTTATCAGAGGACTCTGTTATTTGACAACATTGCGTCAATCTGACAGGAAAATAAACAGCATAACTAAAATTTTAATATACACAGTGGAATATGCCAAATTTTGTGGCCAACCGGCAGCTCAAACTTTCATGAACGGACTATAATTAATCCCAGAAATAGACGAGTTAACCGTAGAGTAGTGATAAAAGGTCAGTTCAATACTCTAAATTGACATGTAATGATAGGCTCTTCTGAGAGCTGCGCAATGAAAAAAGTATTTCAGATGCCATATAGTCTAGTCTAGCTGAAACTTGTCACTTTCTATTTCATCGACTCGCAGCTTGGCCGTAACAGAGGAAATCAAAAGGGAAACACATATTACGCAACAGCAGGGAGACAGTGATAGATATAATCGGTTGAATAGAAACGGCCAAAACGCACAAGCAATAGTATAGATCCACAACCTATAAAAAGTCAAACCGAACCAGCATAAACGATAACTAAGATGTCTAAAAGATGTTTGTAAGCACTGATTAGATTTGTTTCGACAAATTTTGCTATACGGAAACAGTTTCGATTTTTACGCAATAGGACGCGCTGAACACATATTGCTTGTACATATGGTAATAAAACTGTAATTGCTTGGCAACGAATAAATTTGAACGGAACTTTTGACAGATGTCAAAATTTGGAGCCTGTATCATACAAAAAATTCAGAAAATGCTGAATATTTTCAGAACCTATTTCAATCGACTTAATTCGTTGTTGTTGTTGAATGCTGTTCTTTAAGTGCATGGTGATACGATAACAAGAGAAAAAAACAACTAGTTTTCGAACATGTAGGTGCAGGGAACTAGTTTATTGTAGTTTCTGAGAATTTCACTACTAATGTCGGCTCAACACGGTTTAACGATGTAATGTAATTATTATGCGCAATCTATTACACCCTGTGGACCCGGCATAAAGCCAGAAGGTATAGCAAACTAGTTCTACTTTGATATTTCTGATGACGAATCACACTAATGCTTAAGTTTCAAAAAAAATTTTTGTGTATATTAACATCGGAATGATATGTGAAAGTTTGGAAGAAATGAAACTTGTAATAACTAGGAGATTATAATGTTTTCACTTTTATTTAATTATTTCAATGAAAAAAAACTTGTAAATAAAATCACCTCAAATAAAGATAAGTATTTTTTTAATAAGATATTATTATCTGTTGAAAAATACTCTACTTGTGAGCTTATATCACAGTTTACTGCGCTAAATATATTGAGATTGATAATAGAAATAGGAAACATACAAAAGCATCCATCTGAACATGATACAGACATATTTTATTTCCCAATAGGTAATTTCTTCTCCTTTTATAATTGGGAATATTCCTGACATCAATTGAATATTCACTAATGCTCTTAAGACTCTCATTTATACATGCGATGGTAGGTACTTGCAAGTGTTCATATTGTTTTCCTCTTTGTATTCAATGTTCAAATTAGGAAAATAGATATTCCTTGATTCTTGACTACTGCGTTAGCTGCAAATTATTATAATGAAACTAAAGTGAGTAATTTGATGAGTTTCACTCGCTTTTCTTGTATTTGGGAATCTATATTATACATGAACAGCGTAAGCTTTTATAAATGAGGGCCCATACTGCGAAATTTCATTCCAACAAAAGTTTGATTATGAAAAACATTTCGATTCCACCGATATAATTAAGTGCCATAAAACTTCACAAGCAGATGGAACAATAAATACTTTCTTTGACATACCAAAAATCAAAGAAACTGACCCATTAAATTTAATTATCGTTATAATTATGTGCTCTATTTGAAATATATTATTTTGAACGACAACGAAACTTTTCTTGAGAGTTTAGAACAAAAATGTATTGTATGTGACTGATTATTCATAGCATTGAATGAACTTTTATTACCTATTCAAAATTCATAGAAAATTGTATGCACTTGTTTTTGAATTCGAAGTTCATTCTTAATTCGCTTAGTTCAATTCTTTCATGAGTAATAACTTCATTTAAGGTCGTTTTAGTAGTAATAAATATGATGAATAAATGAGAAATGAATGTATTCTAATCGTAATGAATATGTGAATCAACGTATGTCAAAGCTCAACGAAACAAAATTGCAATACTTCGAAAGTGGTGTGGAAATTTGCTTAATAGATAAGATTTACACTGAAGTGTAGAGGTGAGGTCATTCATTGTAACCCCATTTTGGAAGAAAATCAGCTAGTTCTCTTACCATTATCATTCCAGATAACAAATTCTCGAATTATTCTTGAATTTGTCAAACGTGAACACGTAGGGAGGAAAATTGAATTCTGTGAATATATTTCGAACAGAAATTGCATTCAGCCAAAGTACCTACCCAATATTTCGAATTTCTAAGATTTTTTTTTCTTTCAACATCGAATTACTCGAATTTTGTATTCGGGAAAGATCAATCATATTCATGAAAAACTATGTTCCAAAAATCATTTCATTGAAGAAATCGTTTGAGAGATATAACTGAAAAATTATGGTTTTCATGGATTTTCAACAGCCTGTATCTTTTTAACCAGGCCGAATCGGAAAAAATGGTGAAGGAAAAAAGTGTTTCTTTTGACCTCAGGAATCTACGATTAAAAATCTATCGATTAAAATATATGTACAAGTCAATGACTCACCCTGTATAGGGAAATCTGGAGAAATTCATTCAAAATTTGTATTTTTAAAGTTTAAAACTCCGATAGATTAAATTTGAGGGAATCTTAACACCAAGTAATAATAAAGGATCTTACCGAAGGTTTCACAATGCTTGATTGGGCAATCAAATCGTTGAGTTG